>MQRK01250323.1:40165-64484 GCA_001938485.1 Girardia tigrina
TATATATATATATATATATATATATATATATATATATATGTATATGTGCATATATAATTTATATAATGTAAAAAGTTGTTTGTTTAAATAATAGCGGAATCACCGCACAATTTTTTAAATATATAGTTTCCGATTTTGTTGAATTTGAATGATTTGTGGTAAAACCGAATTAATGAACAATGAATCCGTTAAATCGGATAATTTTGAATCGATCTCCAAAGAAGTTGATAAAGCGCGAATTATCAAAAATAAATCTTATAATAAGAAACTATTCATCAGTTTTATATCACCAAAAGACTGGCGAAAGCATTTAAACTTTACTAATTCCGTTGTAAATGATACTGATAATAAGAAATTAATTAATAATCTTCGGGAATGTTCCCGGATTTTCAAGAATTCATGTTCGTTATTATCAGTACAGAATTCCCTTATGTATTCCAAAGAAAGAGAACGAGAAAAAGTCCTCTTGAGGACTAGAAATATTGATTGGATGCGCAGCGCGACACCAATTACTGCGCCTTTGTTGTCCTGTAATACACATTCCATTTTCCTAACAATACTCTTGATGTCTTAACTTTTTGTGGCAGCGTGCATTTTTAACTCTTTCTTTGTTCAACATTTTTACACAATGTTCCATGAAATAGGATGTTCATTCCTCTTTATTCCATTTGCGAGACAACAAATTTTCCATCATTGTATCGATCTTCTGAAAAAATAGTGCAGCTGATCCCTTCCTTTCTCATAATTGTACAAATCTATGAAGTCTTATATTAATGAAAATGGTTTCTTAAAAATTGCTTTAAACAGTTCATCAAATTTGATGATCTCCGGATCCACTGCTTCATATATTGAAATTAAATCCTTGGCCAACAGTCCTTTGAACATCTCCTTCAATTTTGGAAATGTCAAAGAATCTATTACACTTTGTAATAAATTTGTTGATGTCATGTTGTCCATTGAATGCTTCCGGAATCATGTTATTGTGAAAATTTGCATAGGTCACCATGTAAGAAGACAAGATTCCACACCAAAAAATATATATTTATTAATAAACTAACATGCATACATAGAAACACTGTATATATATATATATATATATATATATATATATATATATAATGAATAAAAGGAGAATAAAAGGTGAAATCTGTTGTCGACCCCGTAACAGTTATGTAATACAAATTTAGAAATTTCCTAAATTTCGTTGATTATGTAATATTTTTATTTAGTTATTTTTCTTTATTTTGCAATAACTCACAATCTGTATTAAACTGCTCCAAATCTTCATTTCCCTTTTAAATTCATGGGTCCCGGTTTTTAAGTCACTTTGCCTGATTGAATTGTAAACTTTCACCAGATTTTAAAATGAACAAAAATATTAATAGATTATTAATAACCGATTAATATTTCGAAATAATTAATTATTATTACTAAGAATAATTAATTAGCAATTTTAAGTTAGTTATACTCCCAAATTATTCCTAGAACACCTTCCTCTTAAATCAATAGTCTTAGAGTTATAATACAATATTTTTTGATTCATAAAGGAAGAAAATATTAAAAAAATAATACGAAAAATTATAAATTTTAATTTATTTTAATTTTTTTTACAAATATAATTTATTAAAAATTTAATTTCACAAATTGACATTGATTTTTGTAATTATTTTTTGTAGAAATCGCTCAAATATTTTCTCGAATTTTATGAATTCGATAGGAATAATATCGTTTCAAAATTTCATTTACTAAATTAAAACATCAAAATCATTTTTCCGCTGAGCTGCAAATGTCTTTTTACAAATAAATTGTTGAAATTGTTTTAGGGTTTATTTAATTTAATCATATTTTATATAATCTATCTATTGCTTTGAAATGACCTTTGTGTGGAACTTATTAAAGTTATTATTATCAAATAGAGCTTATTAAGAACATATAAAAGAAACAAAAGTCTTTAAAATGGTGTACAGACACTATAACGTGACATTTTATCCCTGCGACACTTTATCACTTTATAAAAGAAAAGCTTTCTTAATTAAAATTTTAATAAACACTCTTGTTAAGTCATCTAACTGTTCTTGGGAGCCCATCATAATAATTCTATCTTCTCCCGGTCCTGAATCAAAAAGAATCATTTCTTTAAAGTTATGTGGAAGTGGAAGAAGTTGAGATTAATTATTGAGAAACATTCGATGCTGTAAATTTCTTTTCAAAGACAATTTTATAGGAAGAGCTAAAGGAATACATGAATCAAGTTGGATGCTTACAAAGCCGATTACTTCAGTTGATGAGGACGAAATTTCCTCCATCCTCTCATCACTGAAACAGCCTGTCTTGTTGGTGTTGTTTGCATGTTTCCTTCGTGGTTATGGTCTGGATCACATTTAAAAATTATTTGGGCACTCTGTTGTCATTTTAGCAGTGAATTTCATTCTTCGATACATGCAGCATCTCCATTGAATTTTTCCATTCATCTATTCTCGATGTTTAAGATGTTGCTTAAAAAACACAAATATTGTCTTTTGATGTTTTTCCAAATGTTATTGTTTCTTGGACCATTTTTTTAAAATTCCACGAGATATTAAATGTAGTAGATATTAAAGCAATATTAAAACAGTTTTTATAATAATTTTATAGTTTATAATTGCTTTTTAAAATTCTTTTTAAATAAATATTTTGACAAGTTCATTAAAAAAGTTTCATAAATTTTCTATTTAAAAGGACGAAAATCTTAATAAGAAAATCTTAGATAGAAAAAAATATCATGATTTATTTTTTTATGATGAATTTCAAATATCTAAAGATTATGTTAATGTATATTAGACCAAATAAAGTTACGGATATTATAACAATAAGTTATAAAAAAATCAAAGGAACCCGAAATTATCTCTAAGCAAAAGCGCAAACAAACCTCTCTTTCTTCCCACAATAAAATGAATAATTCTAATAAAACTGTTGGTTAACCCCCACCGAAAAGCGCCCGATAAAATGTCGCGGGATGAAATGTTAGCAAAACCTTAAAACATTATTTAGAAAGTTATAAAAATATAATATAATAATAATAATATAATTATGAGGGGTTAATTTAAATTTACATCTCGCCAGAATAATTTATTATTTTTTTTTAATTTAAAGGTAAAAATATTTTAATATTTATATGCGTATTAAATATTTAAAAAAATTAAAATGATATAATAAAACAACTATTAAAAAAATCAAATACGTACTTAAAAATAAAATATGTTTTTAATGTGTTTTTTAAAAATATTTCAAAAATTAAAAAGGATATAATAAAAGAAAATCTTAAAAAATTAAATATCTATTTAGAAATAAAAAAATATCTTTTTAATGTGTCTATTAAATATCTTAAAATTAAAAATGATAAGAAAACCATTAAAGATTAAATATTTGTTTTATAAATAAAAAATATTTTTACAATCATAACAATTTATATATTTTAATAGAAATTATGAAACAATTTTAAATAAATTTGAAAATAAATTTTTAGTTTTAATGGGAAAATTATATAATAAATTTGCAAAATTTTAAGTAAATTTTGAAATAAATTTTTAGTTAAAATGGGAAGATTATTTAATAAATTTGCAAAATTTTAGAAATTGAATCGAAAAATTTAATAGATTAATTCGTGGCGGGAAAATTAAATTAACAGAAAAATTTTTTTAAATGTGTGAATTTTTGTTATAGTAATAAATTTTGGTGTTAAAAAAATGAATCTTGATATTGAGGTTGCAAACACTTCTCACAATAATATATAATATCATAAATTAAAATCCTTGTTTTAATTAATAAATAAAAATATTTTATTTATTCTATTGTAAATTTAATTACTAAAAGTTAAAAAAACAATATAATAAATTAAGTATAACACATTTAAACCGATGGAGAAGGAAAATAGAAAAATTGTCTGAAAAATAAAAATAATAATTTTAGTTTTATAAATAAAGTTTTTAAATTAAGAAACAGTATAAAAGACAAAAAAATTAAATTTTTTGTGACAATTGAATATCTTAAAGGAAAAGAGTGAAAAAAACGGAAATTATATATTAACGTTTTAATTATTTTTGGACATTGAGTCACACGTTCTATTAATGGTATTTGATCTTTGTTCGATCATGAAGTGTAATTTGATGTACACGTTCTGATTTTCTATAGAATTTGCTAACCTAATTAATTCATTACTTATATTGGATACCTAGAACTATTTTGAGGTAAATATCAATTAAATTTTTATATTTTAAATTCTCGCTAGTGAGAGTATTATGTCCCACTTCCTATTTTAAAATCACGTTGTGGTGTTCAAAAAAAACACAAAAAACAATTTAAATTAAAATTCAAAAATTAACATAATAATGTTTTGTTTTAACTAATCAAAAATTAGCGAAAAACTCAAAAACACACGAATCCACAAGAACACCAACCAGAATCGCAATCAATATGCTCAACGGACTGTCAATCGTCAACCCAACTATGCCCAGACGAGACTCGTGGATCTATTCCAATTATTGTGTCGATTCGGGTCATGTATTCGTTCTATACATAAATAAATTTTATATTCCAGTGGTGTCTTATTTTTTCCCGTTCCAACGACGGAAGTTGGTGGTGCAAATTGCACTCGCCAAACACGTGTTAATATTTCATGTAATATTGTAATTTTATTTTTATTTGATATTTAAAGAAATTGTTAATTCTGTTCATGATATTTGAATATTTAACAAACTATTTCGTTTTCCATTTTAATATTTAATAAAAATCAAACTTATACCAATATCTCAACAATAGTTAAAATATAAAATGACTTCTTTTACAAATTTGGTTGAGTTAAACAACTTTCTTCCTCTATTTTGAAAAAATAACATTTTTTTGTAAGTAAAACTAAATCTTCTTTTTGTCATTTATCAAATATAAAATTTTGAAAAATATATTTCAAGTAAATAATTACATTTGAAAACAAAAGTGAGTCAAATTTGTGTCAACAAATATGTTTGATTGCGAAAAGTGAGACGCACGGACAAGGAAAGACAAGAGTTGAGTAGAAAGTCTTTTAATATTTTATATAAATAAGTAGAAACAGTGATTGTCTAAAATCATCAGTTAAGCAAAAAGTGATAAAATCTAATTCTGAAAAATGGATGAGTTAAAAAACGATAACAAAATTTTATGTATCTTTTTGTATTCTTCTTTTTATTTCTGTCACATTACACAATATATCAAATTATCGTTATAAAAAAGTTTATATTTGGAACGAAACAAAACCCATTACTGAAATTGATTTCATTTAATATTCATTTTATAACAATTATTATTATTACTACATTTTACCTTTGTGCAAACATCTATTGTTATTTTTACAATTAAAAACCAATAAATACGAAATAAATAAAAACCTTTTACTTTGTATTTTATAGTCATTATTAGAAAACATTTTAAAATCCAAAGTATTCATAAAATATAATTGGATTAAAGGTTTATATTTTTTATGTTCCTAACCATACAAAATACAAATTCTATTTCTTGTGTGATCGGAAATTATTTACATGGAATAAATATTTAACAAAAACAGAACTTTTTAACAAAGAAACATCCTCTACCAGTCCCATAATAACCAGTTGGTAAAGAATATACATTTTCTTAAGGTTCATGACTAAAAGTTGTTTGGAAGAACTTTTTTCCTGTTCTTTCTTTTTAAAAGTTTCTTTGAACATCTCTTTTTTTATTAAGAAAAATGATTCTAGAACTTTTCCTCACCGAACCATTCATTACACTTTTATTTTTTTATCAGCTCTCAGGGTGTGAGAAACATAGTTCCAAATCAGTACACAACATTCAAACAAAAAACATCAAACATTCCGAATATTCCTCACTGAGCATTTAAAAATGTCAAACGACTTGATATCCCGTAACTTTCCACTGCTCGCCTGATCTGCTTTTTAAATTATACATATTTTTCTTCGCCTTCTGTGACTTCCGGATGTGGCCTATAAAAAACTTGCAGTCTGCAGGAGTGTTTCTTTGATTATTCTCTGAAGAAAAGTCAAGATTGATCGATGATTGCATAAGCGAAACAACTAATCTTTAATTATTAAAGGCTGGTATTCAATCCTTCACAAATATTTGTTTTTATGTGAGATACCGTCAATTGCTGAATCATGTTGATTCCAAATACTGGGAGAAAATGTGATGTATCATCCGGTTATGATTATTTTTAATTTATAAAATTTTATTTAAAGTGTGATGAATAGTCCGGTGATGAAACAATCGGAAAACACGAAGAATACTCTCTTGTCGGGATTAGGAAAATTCGTTTCCGGAAAAATAGATTCCCTATAATCTTTTCCTGAGATAAAGAGTATTTTATTAATTATGAAAAAAATACTATTGGGACTATCTTATTGATCAAAATGAATGTCGAATTAATTTCGCTCCTGGAAAAAATAAATAATTATTACAAATTAAATTATATATGAAAATTAAAAATAAACAAAGTAGAAAAAAGTAAAACTAGCAAATTAAAATTAAAAATAAAAAATTACTAGATTTTAGAATATATTTTTGTTTAAATATTATTTAATATTGAAATTACATATTAACCAAAGAACAAATTATGCCACGTTTTATGTGTACAAAATATTTGAACAATATATGGATGTATGAAAGTCATTCGGATTGCAACGGACGTGTTTGTACTGAATATGAGTAAACAAATATTGTAAAAATCGTAACTTCTCCTTCTCAAACTGCATCAGATGTAAGACCACAAACTCTACAGAGAATTGATAGGATTCGTCAATGTTAAGATTCGTCAAAGGGGAGTACCCTCAATAAATTTTAACATCACTTGCGTAGATTTGCATCATGATGTAGTTGCTGTTTTTTCTATGTAATGATTTCATTAAACATTTTATTCACAATCAACGTACAAATAACATTATCTCAAATCTTTCAACAAGTCTCTGTAATCCAATTATTCTGTGTGAATACAGTAAAATCATAGTTAACCCTTTGAACCCTAAAGGCCAATAAACCGGCCAGAAAAAGTATACTATGTACGTTAGGAATGTTTATAAAATTATTAGCACATCAGCAGACATCAACTCTGACCTAGCGACACCATCGAACTGAGTTCATGTTCGAGCAAGTTCTTGGTTATAACGATAGATATGGAAGCCGGTAAATCGGCAATTATGGTATATGTCTCGCCAAATTTGGTTCAAAGGGTTAATGTCTTACCAGAAAAGCTTTTGATATATAATTCTGAACAAAAAATATTACTAAAAAGAATACTAATTTTTCTACTAGGAAAAGTTTCAGTTACTGTCTGTTAGGGATAGTAAGTCATCAGAAGAAAATTTGGGAGTTAGAGTGGAAATGCAAGATGAGATTATTTGCATAACATTGACGAGAATAGAAGAAATAAGAATAAATTAAGTAAATTAAAATTTAAATAAGATAGAGAGTTAAATTTAATAATTAGATGAAAATTAAAATTAGAATTAGTTAAATTAAAATTTACCATGAGAAATAAAATTTTATAAGTAAATTAAGAATAAATTAAAATTAGAATTTTCCGGTTTGACATTAACAAGTTTTAGAAAAAGATTGTTTCTCAAATTAAAATTTATAATTAATTGATGATAAAAATTAATTATAAAAAAATTTGTTTTGGAGGTGGAATTTTTCTCAAATAAAGTTTTCAAGATAAATTAATTTTTTTATGGATTCACATGTTCTTCATGATGAAGTGCCCATCAATTCTAACACTGTCATTTTATAAAAAATGGTTTTAAGATGATACTTTTTCAAGCGGCCCTCAACTATTTAATCAACTTTATACAATTCATGTGTATAAAATATTATCAGTTTAACCAGTTATTTATGCTTTACTTCTCGATAAGACTGCTGTTGGGGTTGCAGTTGACGTTGCCCGGGATGTGTTCCGTGGATCTCGTGGAACGAACCGATTGATCGCGTACTAAAATGCGATAACGCAAGATTTGTTAGCCGATCGCTAAGGCTTACCGTATTTTGGTGGCGTTCGTACTTTCGAAGGGTCGTCACCATACCCGCACGTACCGTGATCCAGACGATGAAGGTTCGTGGTTCGGTCACTCGCGACAAATCGGAAGCGCCATCCTCGAAACGATCGACCGAATTGATCGCCTGGTGGTTGTTTTCGTCACGGATTTTCGACAACAAATATTTCGTATTCGATCTAGCGGTGATTATTTTTCAATTGTTATAGGAAGTGTTGGCGCTATTGATCGAGTGCGCCTTGAAAACCATACCAAATCCACATCGGGCGATTTTATCATCGATAATTATCGATTCATTTGTCAGCATTATCGATTTCAATAATTTATTTGATGTTGAAATATTCGCGTTGAAGATTCGATAAACGTTTTCATCACAAATCACTTGACAAATCGATCGATTCATTGTCATTTTTGTATCGTTTAAATCGGGTTTTTGATTTCTTCGTTCATTCACAATTTGAATGTGATTAATTATCAAATTGTAATGCAAAAACTTTCGAAAAAAATCGTTGAATCAAAATATTTATTAATTTCAAAATATTGTTTACAAAGAGCATAAATTTAACAAAACGCGAAAAATTATTTGTGTTATTAAAACACTACAAGGATTCATTAATTAAGTTTTTGATAATAGTTCTTTTTTTTGATTATTTTTTTAAAAATTTTTTCATTGCATAAAATATTTTCTAATGTACCTCTGAATTTTTCCAGTTTTAAAAATTTCAGGGGTCGCAAATTCAATTAAGAAATTTTTTTTAAAAATTAAAAATCAAAAAATTAAATTAATATAACTTAAAAAACTCTTAATTGGTTGCTACTGCTGATGCGATTTAGTGAACACTTCAACTGCTGAAACTTATAAGCAAATGCTTCAATAAATTTAAGTTTTGATATCTGATATTGATCCAGAAACAATATGAATAGATTTTTAAATGACAGCAATCAATGTGTTTCATATATAAAATTTCAAATATATTAATTACAGGTTGCTTTTTCAACCAAAGCAGAATGTCTATAAACGTGTTCAATCAGAAAGTCTAAAGCAACGTTATGAAACTGATCATAATTTTGCAATTTGAGTCAGAATGATTTCGTGTCTTGCATTTCACCCGTCTGATGTTAAATGGGTCTTTGAAAAATTACTAGACAATGACAAACTCCTTCTTGCAGTATTTCCAATAGATTTACATTTTAAAGACAAGTACATTGAAAAAATGTTGCACACTAGACGCAGATCAGTAATTTTCGAAAAGAGTAGTGGAATCAATACCGATGAGCACTAATTGAAGATTCTCGTACAAATAATTATATTAAATTATATTTGCACATATGTGTGGCACAGTTCACCCAAATGTCAATACATTCATCGACATTCTAAAAAAACGTAAACATTAACAATTTTGCTCTCGTCTAAATTTCGGAATACCTATAACAACAAGAAATAAAAAATACAGTTACTTTCGGTTATTACAAACTCTCTGCTGCCAAGGCAAAAGTTTGCAATAACCGATTGTTTGTAATAACCTATAGTCCCTCTACGGTTTTAAAGTTTTTATATTAAGCAAAAATCAGAAAAAATAATGGTAAATTTCTTAAAAAAATAAAGCAATACCATTTGAAAACATAAAATAATATCAAATAATATATTTTACAACATGCGTTGCATTTCGACGGATTTATCCAAGATAGACTGGCGTTAAGAATTAAAACATTTTTAGTATTTATTTTTTTCTTGAAAATTTTAAAAATAAAATTTTTGTCAGATTTAAACAAGTTTTTTAAGGATTATTTTCGATTAATCAAACATTCGTGATTCTCATATAAATATAGCGACTCAATTTTAATATTTTCTCAATTTTATTGTTAAATATTTAATATTCTGATAATTGATAAAGTGGATTTGACTGATTTTTCTATGGGTAAATAATAAATATCACTTCAGGACAAGTTTCTAATTCAAATATACCAATATTTGAAGATAGCGCCGATGACATTTTAATTTTAAAAAAGAATTTCTTTTATTATTAATATAATTTGTTTTTTATTAATAATAAATGATATATCAAATATATTTGGTGTTAGGTTCGTGATTAATAAGAGAATTCATAACACTAAAATTTATTTTCTATGACAGTTAACTATTTTTAACCAACTTTCTGAGGAACAATGGTTTCTTATTTAGCATAAACCAGTTATAAATGAAAATACTAAATGTAAATGTCGATATAAATTTTAATTTTACAAATCGATTTTTATAGTTTTATTACTTGTCACAATTTTTTGCAAATTTTATTACTTTTTTCATTTTTAATTTAATATGATTTTTATTAACGTCAAATTTACTTTAAGTGTTACTCATAATAAACATTTAATATCATATATTCGATTTTAATTTCGTAACATTTTTTTATCCTAATTTTAGAAAATTAATTGTAATATTTTATTTTGTTGCTTCACTAAATAAAGTTAAATAAAATATGATTTAGTAGTTTTTTTTAAATGTTTTTCACAACAATTTTTAAAATATAGTTTAATGAAATATTTTTAAATACCACAATTATAAAATTTTTAATGAAATATCTTTAAAATGTTTTATTTGTTACTTTTTTAAATTGAAAATTTTACGAGCTCACCAAAATCCTTACATTGGGTATTCAAATCAAATTTATCTTTATTTAACTCAATCCATTATCTGACTCCAAAAACAACAAAAGATTCTTCCAATACAAATATATAAGAAGTGAACCAAATTCCTTTATTTAATGTTTTATTTTCTCTAAATACTTTTTGCACACAGTTATATACTTAAAACTTTATAAATCAATTTTCAAAGAGCATAAAATTCGATTTAAACGAGATACAATAATATTTAAAACTCGAATGACATTAAATTTCATTTAAATATAAAATTACTTTTCTCCCATACATGAAAATTTGCTTTTACAAATGAATAAATAATTATACCTAATAAAATTTATTTATTTTCAAAAATCTTGTTATTTTACAACTCTAATGTAAGTCAAACAATTTTGAATTACTGAATTAATTACTATGGTGTTTCTGTCAAACGACCGATATTAAAAAAACTCTTTAAAAAATTGATTTTGTTTAATCAAATCAAACAAATATGTTTATGATACCACACTTTTAAATTTTAATATTTTGAATACAAATAAAATGCTCTTCAACAACATCTTCATTCTTATTCTACTAATATATTTTTTTAATTCCCTTGAGCGATCCACAAAATGCAACTGTTCAGTTCAGACCGACTGACACCTCACTCAAGTTATCGGTATTCAGATGAAACACAAATCGATCGACTAATCGAACCAATCACCATCCGAGACGGAACCGATCGCCAAATGGGGATCGAAACGCAACTGTTACGATTGCAAATGTTACGATGCAAATGTGTGGTCCTTACACAACTCCTCACGCATGGAATAGTCGCAACAAGAACATTATCAAAAATAAAAAGATAGGAAATAATCAAGCTAGACCATTCCCGTTATTTTTAAATAATCCCACCCAACATGATGTACAACCCAGAGAACCATAAAGGTCCACACCATCATGTCAGGTGGGGGTGCAGTCACAGTCCATTACTAAACTCTCAGAGGCCGTAGAAAGCTTCTGGTATATTTATCAATTTTTCTAGATTATATTTAAATAATAGTTTTTTTACTTATGTTACATTTTTCCCATTAAATATATTATTCAAAGTATAAAACGTTCGTTCATAATTGGCTTGTTCTTCGTTATATTTATGTTCATTTCTTTAAGTGTCACTTTTAATTCTTTTAATTCATTTTCATATGTAAATATTGGGTGTAATTCTATAAATATTAAAACTATTATTACGTACTAGGATTTCTTTAACATACTCATAACTCTTTATTATTTTAACAATTCAACCTCACAACTGTGTCAGTAAAATTTCGGGTGTCGATATTCAAGATTAATTATATCAAATAAATTTAATTTAATTATTCAATTTATTTTATGTGAGTTAATATCAACCTAGGACGAGAGGATATTAAAATGATAAATTAATTAAGAATTAACTTGAAAGTTCAATCTAAATTTTGAGTCAAGGTTTTACATATTAAAGTATTATATAAAAGATTCAGTACTCCAATTAATTTAACAACTAATTGTAATTACTAAAGATTCAAAGAACCTTTTGGAGGTGACGCAGATCGGATCGCAGTATCCATAGGGACACGCGGTTCGATCATCGTTTACTTCCTTAAGGCTCCCTTCATTCTATAAAATTAATGAGTATGAATATGTAACTTAAAATGTAATGCGATAATTTCAACAGATCCAAATCGATAAAAGATTATGGTTTCACAAATTGGTTTAATATATTGACTAGATTTAATAGATTTATCAACCCCATCAGACGCTGCAGCTCCGGTCGGGCAATACCCGTCACCTGTCTGAACCCGAAGCGCACACAACTCATTGATATGCGTGGAAGAGACTCGTCCGTTCCCCGAGTAATAGTGAACGGTCAAAGCCGTGCGAGTTATCGGTAAGATCAAAAAACGACTGGGGCCTCGAGCCTGCAAAAATGTTGTGAAAAGAGTGGAACGCGACACAACACAGAACCACCACGAGTCGGTCGCTAGTCCGACATCTGATGACGCGTCGTCCGATAGTCACTGGATCCGATCGGCACGCGGACGCCGTCAAACCGACACGGTGATCTTCCGGGACACCAAGTCCCGGCACATCTAAGAGATGCTGACCGCCGCTACTCGGTCCGGCAGTCGACACCACAATTACAAAACCGAATTAATTACATCACCAAAATAATTACAACATTCTTCATTCTATATAATTTGATCGCTCTGACGAATCTTCTCATATTTACAACATTTTTTATTTTGATGTCATCTGATTGCTCTATTTTTTCCTCGTTCCATGCCATCAAAGGCCACAGAAAAGGTTCAATCCTCTATGAAGCACATTGATGTTAGAATCAGAAAGTTTTTCCTTTGGCTCGGCCTCGGGCCTATTCATTGCACCAGCACGGAGGCGGTCAAAAGAAAAGACTCCCAAGATCTGAAAACCGAAAAATAAAAATGATTATAATTATAAATTATAACATAACTTAATTAAAAAAGAGAAACTTTTAATTGGTTTTGGACCTTGTTCCCATTTGAATTGAATATTTTCTGGTGGGAATTTGTTGACCTGATTTGTTGACGTAGGTTTGACCGGAATTTTGGCCGTCTCCAGATTGTTTCTATCTGAGAGCTGTTAATTTAGTTATGGATGATTGAAGTTTGACTGTGAGAATTGTCTGCTTGCTGGTTCTGTGAGTTTTTGTGACGAAAGATTGGTATAAATTTGTCTGAATTTGTACATTCTACCAGAACTTTTATCATCAAATATATTTTTTCAAAAGAATTTGACTTGGTAAATTTTGCCTTTTATTTTTTTTGTTGATGGAGGTTTGGAGATGTCCACATGGCTGCCGATCCGTCGATGGGTAACAGCAGGTGCTGATAGTGCCAGCCAAGCCTGTTGACGATTTGGTTGGGAAAAGACGTTATTGTTAAACTGAGGATTTGTTTTTATTTATCTCCATCAACTATTTTTTATTTATTTTTTTATTTACATCAATAAATTCACTTTATCATTCTCATTTAGTTAATGAATCAACCGATTTATGAAAAAGAAGATAGAGGGTTGCTTCATGAGCTTCAGAAAAGGAGGGAAGAAATTGACAAAATTACAAAAGACTTGTCCGAAAAAAATAACAGAGCTCGAGGAATACAGAAGAATTTCAGTTCCTTTATCAGTACACAAACCGATGGTGGACAAATATATGTTATCGCAACAAAAAATAAAGGCATTACAGGTTGAAATTACCGAGTTGAGGATTCAACAAAATATGTCGGAGTACCACAAAAAGATCATAAAGAAAATCTCCAAAGAAGTTCCCGCGATGATATTGGAGACTGCTTCTAGAATTGCAGCAAAGGAACCCATGGATGCGAAAGACCTTACTTCATCTTCAAAAATTCATGAATCTATCACTAAGGAAGATATGATGGCATCGATGACCGGAAAAATGAGCCGAACTAAGAAAAGTCGCAACTATTCCGACAAGCAGAAACTGAATTGAAAAAGTTTCAAGGTTCAGGCCATTCCGATTCATACCAAAAGAAGCAGAAAAATATCCAGCAAAGTGGCTGTGAATTAGAAGAGATTCCTTGCTTTAATATGAATGAACAACTCATGGCTACAGTGCCTGGTGGTGATTTATTGGATGATTTCAATTTTTAATAAATCTTTAATATGCAAAGTTTTTTTCATATTTTTTTTCATATTCTTGAGTTGTACTGCATCGGATGCGCCTCTTTTTAGCATAAAAAATCATAATTTTGAGATTGAGTTTAAGGAAAATTGATCGATTAAATGGAACTGAAAAAGTGAGGCACCGAGTCATCTTCCGAATAGCCAGTCAGTTTTTAAAGACAACAAATTAAAAGATGTTGCAACGTTGAAAATTTTAGACGGTTGGGTAGAAAAGGGTTATCTAATCGAGTTCAATGAGAAAGAAATGGGTAAATTGATGGGATTCATACCGATATTTGGAATACTACAGGCTAATAAGTCCAAGATAAGACCCATTTTTGATTTTAGAAAATTAAATAATTACATGGACATTTATAGTGGTTCAGCAGATATATTTTTAGAAAAGCTCCGCGATTGGCGACGTAGGGGTTCGACTTTTTCAATGCTTGATTTGTCAGAGGCGTACATGCAGATTCATTTTCATAAGGAGATGTGGCATTACCAATCTTGTATCATTACAATTAAAATGGTATCAAATTTGTATAAAAATATAATTATAATTAAATGATTTTTTAAAAATTAGGTGGTAAAAAATCATTATGTTTATTTAAAATTGAAAAAGTGACAATTTGTATTAAAAGAATAATTATAATTGAATGTTTAACCAATTAACGAAGAATAAAATATTAAGAAATTTAATTTTAACAATAGATGTACCATTCAAATATTATAAAAGATCTAAAATTATATTTAAGTTAACTGGTTTTAGATAAATAATATTGAAATAACAACATTTAAATAATTTAGATTACTAGAAATTGTTGTAAAATACGTTTAAAAATGATTTAAAATAGAACAGTTATTATTTCGATTTTTATAATGTATTTTGAAGATTTTTATAAAATAATAAAATCTTAATATATAAATTAACGTAATCAAAAATAAATTCAATTTTAACGTTTTAATAACACAACATGATGAATTAGCGATTCTGTACAAAGATGATTAGATGAAAATGAAGAATGATAATATTCTAAAAACAAATAAATTGCGACATTTGCAGTTGGTAAGTATAAATATGCTAATGTGAATTAAGAATTCCACGAAATTGAATAAATAATTGAATTATTTAAGGTAATGCGATTTAATTAATGAGAAACTTGTTGAATATAAGAAATATCATGGAATACCTGATGCTAATGTGCTTGGACTACCAACAGTTCATAACGTAGGTATTATAAACATTAATAAACGTTTTACAATTATCAATAAAACATTTACAATGAAGTATGCATTTATAAAAAATGTGTACACAGAATATGTTTTCTAGAAAAGTTTTAATTTGCTCTATGTATGCTATCTTACAAATAGTATGTATCAAGTAGAGTATGCATAGTCTAAATATTATTTTAATATATATTTAAAAATTTTTATAATCGTTAACCTGCAAACATTGTGTTAATCAAAATTAAAATATTATTTGTCTCCCATTATCATAATAACAATACCCGACAAATTTGAACTTTTTTTAGACAAAGAAGTCTTTACCTCTATTATATGCAGAATTTGATGCTGAACACGAATATTATAGTCGTTTTTCTCCTATACGTCCAGATTTTTTGTTATCTTATCTTTTTTATTTACTTTGAAAAAGTGCAAAAGTTCGAGGTCGAAAACCAGTAACACAGTACTTATGACGAAGTAATTTATATTTTAAGGACTGCAAATCATCCAGCAATAGTCAGCCATCATTCTCTGATCTGCTCTTCTTTGATATCGCTGTTCCAGTGTTTAAAGGGTCTGGTTCACCATGTTCATCTGTGACCTGTTCCATCTCGAATGGGAAAAAGTCAATGTGACTTTTTAGAAAGTGAATTTTTGGAGACATATTCGCCTTCATCAGTTCAAATGCATCCAGCATTTCTGAAACTATATCTCGGTAATCAGGAGATCGATGTTTGCCTGAGAAAAAAATAAAAATAAATTGCAAATACCATTTGATGTTATCTTACGTATGTTGTTCAAATGATTGAAGTATGAAAACATACCAAGAAAGTTTTCCACACCTTTTTTAGCATTCCAGGCACGCAATTCAACTAGGGGTAATGCTTCTTAAAACTACTGACTTTTCATTAATTTCCTCGTATCTGGCTCAACAAAGACAACATCTTTTATTTTGGCTGCTGACAGTCGCGGACAAATATTCTTTAGTGTTTTCATTGGCTCATCTTCCGAATCAAAAGCCTTGATGAAAATTTTGAAAATCCCAAACTCGATATGCAAAGGTGGTAAAATTACCTTTCGAGGTGGTACAAGAGCTTCGTGGAGGACATTTTGCACTCCTGGTGTTCGATTTACACGTTCTGGCCAATGGTTTCTGCTGTAATGCTGCTGACGCGCTCTGCTATCTCATAGAGAAATAAAACAATTGTACTTGGTGTAGCCACCCTACATCCCAGTGAGCATTCCGATGATTTTTAAATCAGAACAAACTCTCCATTTGAAGTTTTCGTAATGAATTAGCTCAAATATCAATTTCAATGAGGAGTAGGATTCTTTCACTTTCCTGGAATAGGCCACTGGAAGTGCAGGAAACTTGTTGTCCTTATGGAGGAGCACAGTCTTCATACTATCGACACTACCATCAACAAAGAGCCACTAGTCCCATTTCACATTCGTGTGAATGTTCATTCTCGAAACAAGACTTTCAACTTCATCGCAGTAGACCATCTCATCGCAATCACTTGTTTTGAAGAATTCCACGAACATCTTATCCCTTGCCCTGTAAGCCGTCGTGTTCGTTTCTGCTACTAAAACACCAAATTGTTTAAGCATGGTTGCAGCAAGATAGGAACCATCTTTCGATAACCCCAATTTTCTGACAAAACTATCAAGTTGATCTTGGTTGATGGTTTTACATGTGTGTTCCACGTCATTTGGTCTCCAGTTGGCTTCCATGTCATCAGGTGTTTCTGATACTTTCTCATCGCTGTCAGAAAGAATGTTCAAATCCTTCGGTGGAAATCCTAAAAGGTGGAACAGGAGGCTCATCTCCTGTTTCATATGGTCTTTGTTGGTAAATCAGGATAATAAATAAAATGAACTGTCTTTTTGCTGTGACCACGAACACTTGTCAAACAGAAGTGACAATCGTTAACATGATCCATCTGCTCACTCCAAGCCATTGGATTTGAAAATAGCATTTGTTTCAGTTTTCCAGAGGACCATAGAGAGAGATCAGAAAACATTTCTGGCAGACGCAATGGGGCGCAAATGACTTGTTCTGGTCTCCTATTTTCATTTTAAAGTAGTGAAAAAAAGGCTTTGGATTCTGGGAGTAATGGATCTCGATGCACCTTTAAATATATATTTTCCACAAATATAGCAAAATTTATTGGGATCTTTGACACACTGACGTCTATTCGACATAACCACAAAAAAATATAATTGTTTAAGTATAAATTAGGTAATGATATTAGAAATAACTTATGCGAGAATTATAAAATAAATTGCAGTAATGACACAATTTGAAGCAACGCACAATGATTACTCGTTAAAAGAATAGAACAAATTAAATGTAAATATAGTTTACAATATTTGATTATTATTAAAGTACCGTACTTATCGAACTATAAGTCGAACTCGCATATAAGTCACATCCCATTTTTATTTAAATTTTGAAAATTAAATTCAACAGTGTATAAGTCGCATATTTTTGTGACTTGAAAACTTGAATCAAAAACTTATTTTAAATTATGCAAATGAAGAAATCATTAAATTTAAATTAATATTATTTTAATTTTGACTTTAATGATTTTTGTTTTATTAAAATAATTTGAATTTAAAATCTACGTTAAAAATGAAGAAAACAAGAAAATCGTTTACGGTCGAAAGAAAATTGGAAATTATTGCTTGTGCTGACAAACATGGTAACAGAGAAGCAGAAAGAGAATTCAATATAAATGAAAAAACCATTCAGGATAGGAGAAAATTGAAAAACCTTTAAAACGTAATGCCGAAAAAAAGGAAAGCAAAAAGATGGGGATTTGTACATTTGGCCCGATTTAAAAAAGGCCGTTAAAAGTATATAATTGAGAAAAGGGAGAAAGGGTTTTAAGTTTCTACAATTGATATTAGATTTACAGCGACAAAATGGCAAAATAATGATTTTAATGTAGAAAATTTTAAAGGAACGAATGGTTGGTGCACAAGATTTATGAAAAGAAATAATTTAAGCATGAGAGTAGTCATTTCAGTCGGAAAATCGTTGCCAGCTGATTGGGAAGAAACAAAAGAATCATTTTTACTTTTTATTAAAGATAAAAAGAGATATATCAATTTGAAGCATCTTGGGAATATGGATGAAGTTTCTGTTAGTTTCGATATTCTTGATACAAGGACAGTTGATGAAAAAGGAAAAAAGGTATTCTGATCAAAACAAACGGAAAATGAAAAATATAATTTTACAGTTATAATAACTGTAACTGCCTATGGAAAAAATTTAAACCAATCGTGATATTTAAAAGACTAACAATGCCCAAAGAAAATTTTCCAAAAGGAATTATTGTTGAAGTCAAGAAAAATGGATGGTCAAATAGTGAAATAATGAAAAAATGGATACAAAAAATTTGGATAAAAAGAAATGATTCCTTTTTTAAGCCAAAATCACTTTTAATATTCGATTCTGCTAGATGTCATATTACTGAGGAAGTTACAAATGAAGTCAAAAAATATTCTGAACTTGCAGAGATCCCTACTGGCCTCACTAAAAGCCTTCAACCACTTGATCTATCAGTTAGCAAATCGTTCAAATCTAAGCTAAAGATACATTGGGAAAATTGTTGTCACATTTATAACAAAAGGGGGAAAATCAAAATATGCGATTGGATTGTTAAAAGCTGGAAAGATGTTACACCACAGTGTATTAAAATGGATTTAAGAAAGCAGGGATTCAAACTTATGATGAAAATATCGAAGGTGATGATGATTCAGAAATTGAAACTGGAAGTGAAGATAAAGATTTACAAGAAATCCAAACGGAATTTTTGCACATTTTCGAAACGTTTGAAATAATAGATGATGAAGATTTTGATGGATTCGAGGAAATCGAATAATCTTAAAATAAAATTATTGGTTTTGTTTTTATATATTGATGTTTTTATTTTTATATACGTCGCACACGCGTATACGTCTAACCACTTTTCTTTAATTTTCATACGTTTTTTTCATATAAGCCGCGGTTTATAGTCTGATAAACACGGTAATAATTAATTGCCCGTAAATTGTATTCTTAATATATATTTGATGCAAATATTTAATATTTTCTATTAGTTTACTATTTTAGAAATTAATTTCTTTTAAGTTATAATTGAAAATATATAAAAATATTACATGAATAATAAGAATACAATTTAAGGGCAGTTAATTATTGCTTTAATAATACAGCCGAACCTCTATTTAACGAAGTGGAATGGACCAAAAAAATACTTCGTTAAATAGAGGTAAATCTTTTTTTTTCTATGCGATGTCATTGGCCAGGTTGATAGCTATTCGCTAATTTAATTGTAATTGAGAACCCTCGATAGTTGTGTTTTCAGTGAAAGAATAATGCCTTGATCGCAGGGTTGAATTATTGAGGTGGTGATTGGTTGAAGATACACCAATTCTACAGCTGCAAGTCCCATTGGTATACAATGACTGCTGCAATTGTCTACAAAAATAAGAACTTTGCGGTTAGATGTATTCATCTTTTGATCAAACTTGTGCAACCACTCAGTCCAGATTGATGAAGTCATCCAAGTTCGTTTGTTGCATTTGTAGTCAACAGGTAATTGTGACTTTTTCCAGCCTTTGAAGCATCGAGGATTTGACTCTTACCAATCACCAATAACTTTCGTTTATCTGTTCCACTCATGTTTGCACAGACTAGCACTGTTAGACTAATCTTGCTTTTCTTTCCCCCAGAACATGTTTCTCCTTTGAAGGCAGAGTGTGAGATGAAAGCAGTTCGTAGAAGAAACTTTTTTCATAAGCATTGTATACGTCTTCAAGCGAATAGCGATGTAGATAAGATGGAAGGATGTTCTTAACCCAGCATTCAGTAGCCGGTGAATCTGCTGATGTAGATTCTCCACACATGGCTTTGAAAACTAGCCCGTGTCTCCTTTGAAACTTCTCGATGTATCCATTATTTCCTTAGAATTCTTTCATACTAAGACTTTCAGCAAATTGCTTTGCCTTGGTTGAGAGAAGTGGCCCATTCACTGGAACATTTTGGGAACGCTGCTGAGTAAACCACAAAAGGAGAGCTTCTTCCAAGTCATCGCTAGTTACATTTTTAATGCGCTTTAACTCTGAGCCACCAGATGTTTGGGACCATTGCGCCTGTATAATCGTTGCGATATAATCGACGATAGACTGCTTGCTGGTATACCATATTCCGAAGCAATGTCAACTTTTCTCTTCTTAGCATTGCACTGACATGCAGAAGTAAAAAAAAATTATTAAATAAAAGGGAATTTTACTGATAATAGTTCTTTATAAACAAATTATTTAATGTATTCAATAATTTCCTTTTTTTAAATAATAATTTTTTTTACATATTTTAAATACAAGTATTAAGAAAAAAACTATATTAAGAAAATAAATGTGTGTTTTAAAAAAATAATGTTTTTAACGCAAATTTACTTTTCAAAAATACATTTCTTTTTCCGAATTTGATAATCGGTAATTGCTTAAAAGTTTTGAAATTTTCAAGTATTTAAAATATCTGAAATTTTTCAACGCGGCATTGTCTTCGTTATACAGAGGTTAATTTACACCTAAAATTTTTGATCGGTACAGAAAATGCTTTGTTAAATAGTGGTTTTCGTTAAATGGAGGTTCGTTAAATAGAAGGAGAAATATATGAGGATTTCTGCCCTCTTAGTCGGGACAAAAGATTTGCTTCGTTAAATGGAGACTTCGTTGAATAGAGGTTTGACTGTACTATTCTATATTTACAATTAATTTATTCTGTTGTTTTAACGTGTAAGCATCGAACGTTGCTTTAAAATATAAAAATTTATATAATTATCAGTTTTTCTCAATTTACCAAAACTCTGGTCGTATAAGAGGAAAATGACTACCATATTCGTGTTCAGCATCAAATTCTGCATATAATAGAGGTAAAGACTTCTTTGTCCAAATTTGAGTGTCGGGTAGTGTAATTAAATGTAAGACTATTCATAATTTCAATATCACGAATGACATAATTTCTATTAGAAACAAATTTTAACAAATCAATTTGCCGATATTATTTTTTACATAATCCTTCAATTGTTTTTAAAATTCTGATTAATTTTTAAAAAAATTAATGAAAATGTAAAATAATATATTTAATTTGATTTTTAATTTAATCTAATTTTCTTTTAAAAATAAAATTTACTTTTAAAATTAAAAAAAATTTATTCTAAAAAATAAAAAAAACTTAATTTCAAATCAATTAAAATATTAAAAATTATTTAAAGCGTAAATCTATTATTTTCAAATTTATTATTAAAAAATATTTTTGAAACTTTTTTTTAAATTATGTGTAATATAACGATTTAAATCATTTGTTTAAATCGTTCTTGTGAGGAATATTTTAAATTTGGTATGTTGAAATTGGTTTGTTGAATTTGGTATGTTGAGTTTAGTATTTGGAAATGTGTTTCTCCCACCCAGGTGGAAAATTAATATTTTAGATGTTCACGATAAATAATTGTTCGAGTATAATTTGCATTTTAAAGTACAACATAAGATATTTAAAAACTTTAAAAATATTAAATCGTTTCAAATTTTCATATTAAAATTGAAATAAAGTAAATAGTTTTAACTAAGTTTTGAATTAAATAAATGTTCTTTCTTTCTATAAAATAATTTTTTAAATAAAATTAATATGTAAATAAAATTATTACTAAAATTACAAAATTCGAACTTTAAAAATAAAATCTGAAAATAATGAAAAATTTGTTCGAATAGTTGTTTATTAAAAAACATTAACTAAAAGTTATCAATTTAGGACGATGTCGAATTACGAAAGTTTTGCTGAGAGTTGTCCAAAAGACAATTTTAATTGTATTGAAAATAAAAGTTCGAAAACCCATGTTGGTGTTCTTAATAGTTCTATTGCAGAAAACGGAGTTTATTTAAAATACAGATTTATGAAGCTTCGTTAATTCTTTTTGATTTAGATTTAACATCACAAGCTATCGTGGCATGAAAAAATTGCAATTCGCGGATTCGGTGCCTCGGTTTGAAAGAACCAGTGATTTCAATGTCTGGTGTCGGAAATTCGAATCCCCTGCGGCAATCTGCGAGATCGACCAAATATCAGCACTGCCAATGATGCTAGAAGGAAGAGCATTCGAGCTTTTCGATGGGTTGCCAAAGAAAGATCAACAAGATTACGGGGAAGTAAAGATGCTGCTGTCAGAAGCATATGGACCGGATCCTTGGGGGGCCTAAGAAGAATTTCGCACCCGATAGCTCCGGGAGGGAGAATCAACGGAAGAGTTCGTGGCAGCATTACGAGCATTTATTGCGGGTCTCTCGGAAAATGTTTCAAAACATTTGGTCTCAGAATCGACCAGAAGGACGGATAGACTACCGGAGTTGCTTCCGGTTGCCCGTGCGCTTCTTTGGATTAATCAATCGGATGCGGTACCATCAATACCAGTGGCTGCGATCAATGAGAATGGTACCATTAATCAAGTGGTAGCGATGGCGACGAACCCCCATCCGGATGTCAAAAAATCCCAATGCTACAAATGTGATCAAGAGGGCCACATCAGACGAGAATGCCCGAGAGAACAAGCCCTGATAAATGAAGTAAGACTTACCGGACGGGTTAAATATTGTTTAGCGTGTGGTTGGTTAAGGGCTTACGAAGTTTTCGTGACACCCGCACCGCCATAAACCTGTACAACAAAATGGAAACGCGCAGCGGTAACATGGAAAAATTTACCGCAACAAGTGGAAGTCAACGGGATGTCTAATCACATCAGCCATGTGCGTAGGGCACCACCAGAGGATAAAACTCCGGAGGATGACGAGATTAACGATAGAAGAGACATATTAATAATAATAATAACGTTAGTTTTCTAGAAGCAGACAGCAGCAAACTCGAGAGAGCAGAACATGAAGAATCAGGCGGTGAATCAACATCAGAAAGGCGACCTCGCAGGACGATCCGCAGACCGGGCTCGTTACGACGATTACAATTGCACAGGTGCGGCGGCAGTGGTCAGTTCCAGTACTCCCAGATGTTCGGACTGTGTCTGTCTTTGCGCCTTAAAGAAAGGAGGGCGTGTAATATAGCGATTTAATTCACTTGTTTAAATCGTTGTATTGCAGAAAACGGAGTTTATTTAAAATACAGATTTGTGAAGCTTCGTTAGTTCTTTTTGATTTAGATTTAACACCACATTATGTTTAAAAATTTTAACTTTTTAACTATTTAAAATTATTTAAATTTTGTCAGTGAAAAGAAAATTAACTTACTTCTTATACTGCTTAAATTTTAATTAATTAATCAATTATTTAAAAATAATTTTTGGCTTTTTTTTATTTTAAGTTAAATATTATTGAGATTCCCACCTTGATGTTATGTAAAGATAACGTAATATTACTTGTAATAGTAAATTTGAATTTGGTTATGTTTTCATCACGAGACGACTAAAGGATAACACTGAATACGAATTCTAGCCAGAGACAAGAACTGGTAACCAGACAATTCGACACACTTATTAATTCGACATATTTTTCATTCTTCACAATAAAAGTTAATTCAATAATAAGACAATTCAACACAAATTAAAAAATAATTAAAATTAAAAAGTAAAAGTTATTTCGACAATAAGACGATACACATTTTTTAATTCGACACATTTATTAATTCGACAAATTTTTTATTCGACATAGTAAAAGTTAATTTT
>MQRK01250325.1:0-16144 GCA_001938485.1 Girardia tigrina
ATTTGAAGTTTCTATGTGGTCTAAATGCTGAGATATAGGCAAAAGTAAATGGCCCATTCTTGACAAGATGAAATACAGTGAAGGTATATGAAAAAGTGCTTAAAAAAGTGCTTAAAAAACACAACTAAAAATATATATCAATTAAAGAATTCCATCACAATTTAATAACCGCGAATTTCGAAAATCGCATCAGTGCAATCATTCGGTTTTATGCATCCCTTGACACTAGAGAACCGTCGTTGCCTATAAAATACAATTTAAAAGTTATTTGGGTTTGTTTTCATGGTTATATCACTTTTTATTGAATACAATTTAATATAAATTGAAAAAAATAAAAAATTTAATTAAAATAATAGAGCAGAAACTAATTACGATTTTTTCTACGGAGAACAGGCAATAATCGATGGACACACATAATCCTTCGTGCATTACGAAAATCGAAAAGTGGATGCTGAGTAGTAACTCAATTTGAAATCTGCGCGAAGATCAGCTCGCTGTCCGATGGAATTAAGCGAAGCGGAACTGTTAAATCGTGCGCAAACATTATATTTCATGATGTCATTTTCTCTCAGATTAAACAGCATGGAAAAAATTCAATAAATTTTATTGGAAGATTTTTTTTCGGATTTTTTGATTTATTTAAAATATTTTTTTCCATTTTACAAATTTATTGTTTTTTTTTCTGCAATTGTTGGAATTAAAATAATTGTAAATGTTTTGTTTGGTAATTTCGTGTTTGTTTATAAAATTTATTTCAAATTTAAATTTGAAAAAAAAATATTAGAAATATATAAAGCGTTTGGAAATTATTTCAAATAATTTTTTGTAATTAAACTTTTCCAATTTCAGTATTTTTAATTTAAAAATATATATTTTGTGTTCTTATTGATAAAATAAATAATTAATTATAAATTAATAAATATATATATTTTGTTTTAAGTTCATCAGGTTAATCGTCATCATCTGAATAGATGAATATTAAAAAATAATTTACTTACAGCGCTGGTTACCTCAAATGTTCACAGTTTATCAACCCATTTCGACTAGGGCAAAAAACGATTAATTGTATTTTAATAGTTAACTTTTGAAAAATTATGACTAATTAATAGTTAATTTCGATTAAACCAAAAATATTTCTTCAGATAAATTAATGAATAAATTATTTTCATTATAATTCATTTGAAAACCGTTACAAAATAGTGTAGACATTTTTCTCGCTCATATTTCATCGGATAATCAACTATAGAAAGACACGAGCATGTTGATAGTAATTTGTTCTGGTGAAAAACGTGTCTTATTAAAGATGTATCCAACAGAAAAACACATGGAACTAAAATAGCTGGTATGCGCAGAACAATCTTGAAAGAATGTAAATTTGTCACCATTGATGTTGGATCAACTAATGCACCGAAATCTTTCAAATTTATTCGATCACCATAAGCGCTGTCAAAACATCGTTCTGTGACTGAGTCAGACTCCATTACCTTAATAAACTTATTTTCTATGTTAACGTGTACATTCAATGAAACTGTGAGTATCATTCTGTGCAGTAGTCTCAATATGATCAAAATTTACATAGGCAGCAATTTGTTCAATAGGAGTTTGAATTTTTGAATTTTCTGACCATCTCTAAAATCTTGACAGCGCACCAAATGTTGTTGCAATCAACAATTTTTCAGTTCCGAACTTCTTGAAGTGAAAATTTTTCAACTACAAGAAAATTATGTAATTAAGTTGGTAATAATGAGTAATTTTTAAAAATTTAATACATTTGAACAAAAAATACAAATTTATTAATTTAACAATTATCAAAAAATGACAATATAAATGTCGATATTAATGGCCACTGAGTGAAAATAATCATTATATTTACGTCCTTTATGAGTATGAATTATTGCAGCAAGATTTTTAGATAGTTGAATGAACTTAGAGTTGCTGGCTGTTTGACCAAAAATTCTTATATTTTGCTTTGTCAAGTCCTATTCACGACGCAAATGATCGATTCAGATGTAAATGATAGGATGATGATGACAAGCAACAGATGACTGAAATACATTATACCAATCCTCAACTGAGTTATTAGCTAGAGTTACATCTACAGCAGCACGTCCTTGCATAGTCAACATTGTGATAGGAAAAAGGGGATGGCCACGTCTATTGCCTCTCAAGTCATCAATATAGTTATCTTATTAGTAATTATAAATATTCTCGAGATAGTCAGGTTCATTGGCGTAGCCTAGGGGGGCGGTCCGCCATGGGCGGCATTTATGAATGGGAGAAATATTATGTATAAAATAAAACGAAGAAAAATCTGACCAGATATGCTGGACATAACAGAATGTTAAAATGAACTAATTTAATGAAAACTGCCAATGGGCTGGAAGATTTGTCTCTTACCAGAAATGCACAAATTCTTTACCGTTACATGACAATGTTTTGATTTTTGTATTTCACTTAAATACTTCCGGTTATTAGATTTTATTTGATTGCGTTTTCTTACTTTGTATGTCTGTGAATATGTGCTTAATTTCAAAAGCATGTATAAAGTATGTTGTTATAATTTTGATTAAACTAAAACATATTAATAGTTAAAAAAACAATTAATTGATTAATTAATAGTTAATATCCGCTGTCAAAGTATTGTAATTGTTGTTCAGCACAACTTGTACCCACTAATTTATAAAAAAAAGTACATAAGAAAAAAATACGTAAGCAATACTTACCGTAAAACAAAATCGTCATTTTTTTAATTTTAAAATTTTGATTTTTTATTAAATAATTACTTTTTTAGCAAATAAATTTGACTTTTTTTATGAAGCTGAAAACAAATTGAAAATTAAAAAAATCGATTTTCTTAAAAAAATTTGGATATTGCATTGTATTTATTCTTATTTAATGAGGTAAAACCAATTCGTCGTTTTAAAGGAGTATTTTTTTCGCTAATGCGAAATTTTTGTTGTGGTCTCTAATTTCCCAAGAAAACGTCAAATTATTTTGGTAAAAAATAATTATTTACTAAATAATAAAAAACACAATTTAAAAAAAACAAACGAACTTGTTTTACCTCATTAAAAACGAAAAAAATTACATAAACAATATTCCAAATTCTTTTAATACGAGTAAAATCATTATCGTAAATCATTATGCATCGTAAAATCATTATTTTTTAATTTTTAATTTTTTAACAAATAATTATTTTTTTAGCTAACTAACTTGACATTTTCTTGTGAAATTAGGGGCCACGACATTAATGAAGAGAATCAAACAGAGCGGGGCGTCATTCCGTAAGAAGAAAAAAAGCTGTGGAAGAGGAGTCAAAAAAGAATGAAGGGGCACTGTTGAAATTCATCCAAAGGACCTCATCGCCTACGAACAAAGTGATGGATACGGAGGACGATAATCCAATAGAGACTGGAGATAAATTTGATATTGCTAATGCTACAATTGAAGTCGATACTGCTACTGTGGAAGGCGATGGTGGCATTGATGCAGAAGTTTGTGAGAAGGAAATTGAAGCACAAGAAATGCAACAATTAATCACTCTGAAAACAGACTTTGTAAGTGATTTTACGGACATTGGTCTTTGGCCAGTTAAGATTAGCCATGAAATTCGCGCTATGCTTGTTCGTCAAGGATATGCAGCACCTTCATTGTGAATTCAAAGAAGTACCACGACCAGACACAATTACAAAAGGTGACACTAGAAAGCTAACCAAAAAATGATTTTTTCGTGATCTACGGAACAAAGAGAAAAGTATGCGAACATGGATGGTGTATTCTCATTCAAAGGATGCTATGTTCTGCTTTTGCTGCAGACTGTTTTAAGTTTGGCTGTCTAGTTTTTCTGCTGAAGAAGGTTTTAAGAACTGGTGGAAATTAAATCGTAAAGTTCATGAGCACGAAGTCAGCGCATCGCATGCGCAGGCATTCCTCAAGTGGAAGGAGCTAGAGATCCGGCTCGCTAAAGGAAAGGCAATAAACAAAATAAGGGAAGAATTAATTGAGAAGGAGACAAATAAATGGCGAGAAATTCTAGCTAGATTACTTGACATCATCAGATTTCTCTCCTCGCAAAACCTGGTACTAAGGGCCATCGAGAAGACATCCACGAAGACGAAGACCAGGAAAATAGAGGAAACKTTTTGGAATTGGTTCATTTGTTGGCCAAGTATGACCCTGTGCTCCGTGAACATTTGGTAAAAGTTAAACTGGGAAAGAATATCGTCACTTCCTATTTGTCACCAGAGGTTCAAAATGAATTTGTGAGCATTTTATCACAGCAGGTGAGAAAGAAAATCATATTACAGGTCAAGAAGAGTAAGTATTTTTGCATAATTTTTGACAGCACTCCAGATATATCTCAAAAGGACCAGTTGAGTGAGGTTTTACGCTACGTAAACATGGATGGAAATTAAGTGAAAGTGGAGGAGTCGTTTGTTCGATTCATCGAGACAAAGGGAAAGAGCGCAAAGGAAAGTTCTGAACTGATATTTAGACAAATGGAGAACGACGAGATTCAGATTGATAATTGCCGTGGCCAGGCATATGATAATGCTGCTGTTATGTCTGCCCATCTAACGGATGTCCAGAAGCGCATCTTGGAAATTAACCCGAAAGCTCTATTTATTCCATGCTCAAATCACTCCCTGAATTTGGCTGGCATACATGCAGCTTCCGTTGTGGTCCTATCTGTTACATGTTTTGGCACATTAGACCGGTTGTTCTCTTTTTTTCCTCATCTACGCATCACTGGGATGTCCTGATTCATGAGACTGGTCTACGTATCAAGCGGGTTGTGGAAACCAGATGGAGCACTCGTGCTGATGCTGTAAATGTGTTGGTGAAAAAATTATCACAAGTTGTGACTGCCCTATCAAGCTCATATCACTGAGAGATTACATTTATGAGAATAGAGAACAGATAGAGGACAGTGCAATGGACGAATCCAAAAAGCTCTGCTTTGAATGGTGATAAGTATGGAGCGTCGTATTCGCAAAAGAAAAGAATGGATGACGAGGGATTGACTGATGTAGCGATGGCATTTGATATTAAGTTGAGACGGGAAATTCTGTCTGTCGTAGACAGGTTGATAGACGAAATATATTCAAGATTTCAAGAAGTTCATGATCTTGCAAACAGATATGCTGTTATTGCACCATCGAATCTCTTTGATAATAATAATAATGTCAACTTGGTGAAATAGAAGACGAGGTGGAGAAAGAGGAATTCTTAGCCGAAAGAAGGAGACTGCAGTATTTTGTCCGAGCTTCAGGAAATAACAGAATCGACGGACCTTTAGAACTTTTGAGCTTCATACAGAGATATCACCTAGAAGACTCCGTCCATAATATTGTGATTTTGGTGCGCATCTTTCTTACCCGGGCTATTAGCGTTGCTAGCTGCGAACGCTCGTTTTCCAAATTAAAGCTCATTAAGAACTATCTCCGATCTACAATGAGCCAATCAAGGCTTACAGACTTGGCAGTCCTCTCCATTGAGAGGGAGCTTNCTGCTGAACTGAATTTTGATACTATTATCAATAAATTTGCAGAAATGAAAGTGCGAAAAGTTTGCTTGTAAATTGTAAATAAAATTGTAAATTTTGAAATAACTTCGTTACTTGGTAATTTTTAGTATGAGAATAAGAGTATTGCAAGAAAAATATGAAATTAAAGTAAATATTTTGTGACTCTATTTAATTTTTAATAAAAACAGTAATTAAGGGTTCAGAATAATGGGTTAGGGTTAGGGGGGCGGCAAATCTTAGGACCGCCCCGGGTGCCAATAACAGTTGCTGCGCCACTGATCAGGTCTACTGTCGTTCGAGTAATCGAAAGTTGATCCAACATCTTTTGGAAAACAAAGCTTTGAGCAAATAACATTTTATATATAATTTAACATTTTCGTCGTTACGATACAGGTTATGTTAGCCTTCATTATAAATTCGGTGCTACAAAGACAACCAATACATTCGTATATGCTAATTTGAAATCTATCAAAACATTGGTAGGTACTTTCATGAATGTTTGAAATTTTTTATGCTTTGGGTTTGAATATTTTGTTTATTTGGGATTGTGTATCTCGTACCCCGATGCTGATTAATTATTTTATTTTTATAATCTGAAACCAATTTAATTTAAATTTACATACAATATTTATATTTATTTTAATTTGATATCATTAAAAAACTTTAAATAATTTGATAAATTTTAAATTAAATTTTTAAATGAAGAAAGCCAAATAATATTTTAAAATAATAAATGTTTATTTTATTCCAACCAATTAATTTTGTAGTGAATTTCATGATGATTTTTGTGATGGAACATCTAACTTCTAGCAACTTTAGGAAAATTCATTCATAGTCACACTGCATTTTTGTTCTTATGGGTACATAAATCAAACAATATTTAAGGAGCTACCATCCATAAACCAGTGTGTAAACTTCAACAACTCAATATTCTCTCCTCTGACGATCATAAAGATTCTGTTTGTATTCATCACCGGAGTTTCAAATAAAAAGAATTCATAACGTATTCTTAATTTCATATTCTCAAGAAGAATGATATCTTTAATAAATTTTGGTGTAGGATAGTTAATAATAGTTCTCTTTCGTTTCCGGTCTACAGTTATTTGGCTAGATATTTATTATGCCCCACTACATGGCGATTTCCAAATACCCCAACCATTCCTCCTCTTGTTCCTTTTTCAAAGAAAAAGGAGTATATCATATATTTTTTCACTAAAATGTTTTAAATTGACTTTAGTGAATTTCATTCCAGCTTGGAATGTGAATCCAGAGGTTGAGTAGCAATAGCAGGGATCTATTTCATAATATTGCATGCAAATTTCTCTAAAATTTTCAAATAGATCCCTTAATAACAATACATCGGTTTTCATGTATTGAAGAACATAACCTTTCATCAGAGATCAACACAATTTTGTTTGGCAATTTCATGTTGCTTTGGTTTTATTAATTTTTTCTTTATAATATTATAAAAATGCTTACATTCTGGAATATGATCTTCATCCAGAATTTTCTTAATATCATCAAATGATTCTCCTTTTATATAATCATAAGGGACCATCCCCTTTTTAGGAAGACTTTTTTTGATTATCATCAAAAATAATAAATTATTCCTCCTAAGAAAATTGGCGTGGTATTCATTTAAAAATTTAGCTAGTCCGACTAATTTTCCTCCAAGAAAATTCCTTGTGTCAAGGAATCTCAAACATCCTACTTCAAAAAATATATAATCTTCAGATGTTTTGGCAAAGACTTTGAATTTAATTATTATTATAAAAATAACAGATTACTAGGTAAATGGATCTGCTATTTTTATTCTCTTTACTCAAAAGAAACTAATCAGGTTAACCTAACCAGTATAGTTCGGTGAACCTGTTTAGTCTGTTACAAATGAAATAAAAATTATCAAACGTCAAATAATAATAAAAACAGTAACTGTATTATTAATAAAATATAACTTCGATGATTCTAACCGATACAGATTCTAATTTTATAAATAGTCAAACGTGGATTGTATAAAAACTGGTGACCAAATATTGTCGGATTCCGATTATTATTGTCAGATTCGTATAGTTCGGTGAACTTATGATCAAATATTGTCAGATTCAGATTATTATTATCAGATTCGTATTTTAGTCTGCAGTATTTCTGCGAAGTTTTTTTTTAATTGTCATGAAATTATATTTCTGCCATCGATTTCAGTTTGAATTTTTAATTCATAAAATTATAATTTAGTATTAGAAATATAGTTCTGACATTTTTTCTTTTACATTTTCTACATCATCTTTTTTTCCTTATCTTCTTTTTTTTAATGGAATACAATGAACTTTTATCGGTGATATCTTTTTTCAAATTAAATATAGGGTAATCATTTCCTTCCGCAGAAATGGTTGTTTTCTTCTTTTAGTCTGATTTGAAAATTGTCAAAATACATTGAAAAATTGAATTGAAAAATTAATAATATGATAATCCTTTTAAATTTGTACATTATTTCTCAACCACCAAGAAGGAGTCGCTAGATAAAGCAACTTTATGAGAGGAAGAGTATTGTGGGTTGACCAATATGCAGTAACAAATGATCATTGTATGGATGGTTGAAAATAGAAAAGATTTCATTTAGTCAACAAAAATAATTACTGCAATTTTTAGTTAGTGTTCACAATAATCTGTTTCGATATTCGAATAAGCTCTAAAGAATCTGTTGATCATCACAGCTTCTTGAACTCTAAACACATGTCTCGTTTCTTGTCATCCAGAAACATTTTACTTCGAATTTTTTGAATTTGCTTTACATGCGATTCATATCCGCTAGCATTTGAAGGATTTCTGCTTCAGCATTTTGAACTCTAAATTAGTCGATTCCTTTCTCATTGAATCGACCATCAGGTTCATTGTAGTTATATAATCCTTAAATATTCTATAGATTGTCGTTCTATAGTTTGCAAGTAAAAAGCAATACATAACGAGGTGCTGCAAAATGAAATTTAGAAAAAAAATCTTATTTCTTTAACAAATTGTAATTTTGAAAATTTTGAGATCCAAATGCAAAATATAAACAAATGCAATACTAATAACTATGAAAAGTAAGACCTTGATCAATAATGGTTTAGAATGAGTGTCTGACAATACTCTTGAAATTTATGTTCATTAAACCTGTTGTAATGCAATGATTAGGTCTTGAAGATAGATCTATAAACAATAACTTTTCTTTTGTACAGAAATTCTTTTTTAGTTAAGGGTCAGGAAAATTCTCAAGCAACACTAGGAACATACAACTTACATACAACTTTTTTAGTGCATTTGCATAGAGCTTCATCCTACTGAGATTATTGTGATACCATACGTGTTCATTGTCATTAACTTCTTTTCCTTCAAAGTACCAAGATTTTTTGTCGTTGAATATGTGTATTGTGGATTAAATATGTGATTGCTTAGCATCTTGTCAAAGGAGAATCTCAGATCGAATGGATGAAAGTCTTTCATTTGAAGATTTTTTTCTATTTTTCATAAGTTTAAGCGCAATACTCTGTATACCAAAGGCTTTGCTTATAAAAAGGTGAAATTAGTAGTTTGGAAGTTGGGTGGCGAGATGTGAGTTGAAGTTTCTTGTTGTACTGACTAACATTGATTTCCATGATTTAAACTTCGATTCGGTCATTGAGTTTAAAAAGTGCTTCGAGTATCTTGGTGATTAACAATATAAGAAATTCTTGAAAATGTTAACAATAAATTCCGACACGGCTTTGGTATTTCTATTTCGGAAGATATTTTCCTAATTGAACATTTCTGCTGCAATAAAGCTTCAATCTTTCTTTCGTGGTAATCAATCCACTCTTTGTCACGACCCAAATATTAGTTGACACAAAAATTAATCTAATATTAAGTAAATGGAAATAACTCTCAGCAAAATACGTCAGTATTAGTAGGAAATTACATTTCGGTCTGTTATCTAACTGTCACCGGCTCTAAATAATCGCCATAAAATTGCTCGAAATATGTTCGCATTAACTTCTAACCGAAGTAGTTTTTCCTTATTTTAAGTGTACATATAATTTTAATATCATTTTCAAGCGGTCTCATACGCTCATCATACGAAAGAATTTGCTACAATCAAGCATGCTACAGGTAAAATGATATCATTAACAGAAAAACTAACAACAAATTTTTCATTAAAAAACAAGATTAAAAATAATAAAAAGTGCAAAATTGATTTATTTATATTTTAAGATCATTTTCAAGCGGTTTAAAATATTGATCGATCATCTCTTCTGTCACTTCTTCAAGGACGGGAGGTTTCCATTTAGGTTTATTGTCTTTATCAAAAATGACCGCTCTCACACCTTCATAAAAATCATGATTCCTCATACACCCCGAAGACAACCGATATTCCATTATGAAACAATTTTTAAAACTTAAGTTTTGGCCCTCCTTCAATTGTCGGAAAGTAATCTAAAAATTTTAATTTACATTACTTTTAAAAAATTTAAGTAACTTTAATTTATTTTGCAAATAATTTAATAAAAGCTTTTTTCGAAAATATAAAACAAGGAAATTGACTTAAAAAATATTTTTAAACTTTATTATCTCAGAACTTTGACTTGATTTCTATCAATAAAACCCTAAAACCTAAAAAAATAGTAAATCAAAATGAATTAAGCTTCTTTTAATCACAACAAACAATTATCGGATGTTACTAGTCTAAATAATGAAAGATTTAAAGACGTTTTAAATAATTTTATCTTCACAAGTTTGAGTGACAAGGGCGGATCCAGACTATAATTCTAGAGGGGGTAATACCGATTTAAATAAAACAAAAGAAATTTATAAAATGCATAATTATACCTAACATAAGGACTGAATGCGAAAAATATTACAAACTTTAAAATCCTCTATCTTCAAAACATATTTTTGATTGAAAAAATACCGACTGTTTTGACAAATGTGTTTAATTCAAAATAATTTTAGTCAGCTAAGAAAGATTATTAAGAACGATTATATTTTTTCTGTGAGCTTTTCCGGAATGCCTACCATTACACTTGCAATCGTAGTTTCTGTCACGTTTTTATCTGCATTATTCCACTTGTTCCGTAAATCTACAATTGTCTGTTGCCTCTTGTTTGCCGTCTTTAATTGCCTTTTTACCAGGGCCCAATATCTTTCGATTGGGCGAAGGTCTGGACAATTTGGTGGGTTTGCATTTCTTTGCACCAAATTGACGTTATTGTCTTCGTACCACTTCTTGACTGCCTTGCCATAGTCGCACGATGCCAAATCCGGCCAAAAGAAAGTAGGACCTCCGTGCTGACTTATGAATGGTAATAAATGCTTTTGCAAACACTCCTTCACAGAGACTTCTGTGTTTATTGTGAGGGATGTGACAAAGTATTTACTCCTTTCCCGCAACCACATATAGCCTGCCAAACAAGAATTTTTTTGGGAAACTTAGATTTTCTCTTGATTCTAAATGTTTCTTCAACTCCTCCTCTCTTAGTTGCTGAGTAAAATTCTTGTTCGGGTAGCTGAGAAAACTCGCAGAGTACATAAGCCTCATCATCCATAATGCAACATTTTTTCTTCGCAAGAAAACCGGATTTTAACTTTCTGGCTCGCTGCTGCGTCTTAACGTTCTTGTTAGCGTTCCGGTCTGGTACTGTTCGAACATTATACGTTTTTAAAGTCACAGACTGTTTAATTTTCCGAACTGTTTTCTCGCTACGATTTGTCTTTACCGCCAATTTTCAATTTGATAAACAAGGATTTCTCTCTAACAGAGCCTTTACTTTCTTCACATTCTGTGTACACGAAAAACCCTTTCTTCTTCCCGAACCAATTTTTCTAAAAACATTCAATTTCTCAATTAAGTTTTTGATTACGTTAGAAACTATTTTCTGACAAACCTTTGCCTTTCTGGCAATTGTTTTCTGACTTGATTGTGGATTTTCTTGAAATAAACAAATAATTAATTCGCGAATTCCTGTTTCTGACGACATATTCAKGAAAAAYGAAATTTAAAAATGAATAATAAAATGAATTTTATCTTAATTTATTCACACAACAGCCTACTTGATTAGTTTTTTGTAATTTGTGAATTTATGTTGGAGTTATAGAGATTTAAAGTTAGTAATATTTTTCGTACTCAGTCCTTACTTGTTATTGCGGTTACCAAATTCTCTTTTCAAACAAAAGCACTTTATAATTAAAAATAACTTAGCATTTTTTTTTAAATTTATTTTTAAGATATTTAATTTTAAAAAATATAATTTTATTTGTAATTTATAAGATACTAGAAAACGACCCGTCATATATGACGTGTGAGCTGAATTTTCGAATTTGGAAGTTTCTGTTTTAATTTTTAAATCGTAATTATTATAATTTATTATTTTAAAAAACAAAAATACGCCATTTATTAAATATACATTTATTTTTCATGACAATTAATTTCGACGGTATAACCGTCATCGTCAGGTTTCAAGAAAAAATGAATTTTAAATCTGCTTATATAGGCAAGCAGTGATTATGTCATCAATGGATTATTATGTCATCTAAACACGCTCAATAGGGTTTTCGAGAGACCCGTTTGCACATTAATCTTAGGATCTAAAGATCTGATATAACGTGCTTCACAGGCCACCCTCTCCCAATAGTTTTTAAAACGAGAACACAGAATTTTAAAATCATTTATGTTTTCATTCGACCTACAACCCTTTCTCTGTTCTGCAATATTACTCTCACCTACATTCCGACCACATTCTTGGATTCTCTTACAAAGATGACGGGACGTCTCTCCAATGTATGTGGCATTACACCCATTACATGTAAATTTATATACGAGGTCCGAACATAATCCAAATGGGGTTGGAGATTTATTACAAAACATATTTTGGATTTTGGTCTCTCGAAAACCCTGTTGAGCGTGTTTAGATGACATAATAATCCATTGATGACATAATCACTGCTTGCCTATATAAGCAGATTTAAAATTCATTTTTTTTCTTGAGACCTGACGATGACGGTTATACCATCGAAATTAATTGTCATGAAAAATAAATGTATATTTAATAAATGGCGTATTTTTGTTTTTAAAAATAATTTACCATCATTTTTTAATTTTTTGAATAATTTATTATTTATTGTTTCGAATTTTGAGTTGATTTAACGGTCAATTAAGTCGGCTTCTGGCGCCTTTCGTCGAAGGCGTTACACAGACAGAACTGTCTCGATGCGGGCAATGCAGACTGACATCAACTTTACACGGATTCACTCCCTATTCCTCTACCATTTCGAATTTTATCAGCATAGTATTTGTGTGATTAAAAATTGTATATTTGTATTTAATACAACGTGAAATAAATAAGATACGATAAAGAAATAAATACGGCAATATTATTGTGTGATGATGATAAAGAATGGAAAATCAAAAATAACAAAGACAACGACAAATATCATTATAAATGATCCAAATTAATGTCCGTGACTATACGATTAATGTCACAAATTTAGATCGTTTAAATAGTCGAATTAAATCGAATATGGATATCTCCTAATGAATTATATGAAACACAAAACCAAAAATTAATCGATTTGTAAAGAGACAATTTTACGTGAATGATCTTTATATGAAACTCTCTTATATCGATTGTTTAATGGGGAAATTTAATAAAATATTTATAAATGAAATCTTCCAATTTCTTTCTTTTTCAAAAGAAGATAAACCGATTACTACTCGAACGAATATATTGCAAGCTCAGTGTCATTAATTGAAAGAGGTACCTATGAATCGAGATTACATCGACGAGTCTCGAAATCAGTAAAGTCAGCAAGGTTGTATGCTCATCTAAAACGGCGATTGAAGTAACCCCGGGGTTCTTGACACATCATTTCATCTTGCTGTTTCATCTTAGCTGTTCTATGCTGCCAATTATGGCAATTTCCCATCAGCATGGGGCCGTAACTTGTATCTTTGTCCTTCCTTCGGAAACTCCGATACCTAAAACTCCAAACGATAAACATTTGTCTCATAATAATAAAATGGGAACTCGAAGTGAGATAAAAATTATAATATCCCACAACCCAGACACCCTTAACCAGTGCAACCATGAGCAACTGAACTGATGCTCCTAAAACCACCAATATATAAAAAACATTTTTTGTTTGTTCTCTTGTGCACTTTTATCATGTGCGCATTTGTCCCAGAATCAATTTAACAAATCAAAAACTATAAATATTTCAATATGATTTTTATATATGAACTTTAAATCTTTCTGTAAAAAAAACATTTGGTATCATGACTTCCTAAAATTTAGTTTGAACAAATTATCAATAATAGACCTACTAGGATGAGAAAATAAGAACTTTGAAAAAAAATTAAAAAAATAATTTCAATGTCGGTCTAAAAGACAACCTCTGGAGTTTACCAAACGGTAATTCAACAATAATGTTTTAGAAAATCAAAAAATTTTAAAATAAATTATTTTTTACGGTTTCTACATCATTTATGAAAATAAAGCCCTTGGTTCTTTTATAAATTCTTGTGTCGGAAATAAAAGTAAATAAGAAAATGAAAATTAATTTTCGCTGTGAAAAACATTAAAAGCCTATATTATATCTACTCACCAATCAATTGTCCTTTTAAGATGTACTGATCTTGGTAAATGCTTACTTCAATTCCAATATATTTGTGTTAAAATAAGTATTCAATAAGATAAATATATCATCATTAAAAGGCAAACTCATCAGGGATACCATCAGTAGCGTCGCTAGGGTTGGTGTCACCCAGTGCGCTAAAGTCACGGTGTCATCCCTCCAGATTTATTCTGAGTGTGGAGGTAGTGGAGGCAAATCCGCCCATCATGCATTGTAAATGCATTTTTGTAGGGTATCTACAGCAGCTATATAACGAACGGCACCATTTGAATGATTTCACAACAAGTCAACGAACGTGTGCGTTACTTTATCATATCATAAAATTACTGGTAAAGTCAAATCAACATGAAATGATGTAATAATATTTCTAAACCGGAAACTGACGTCATGGACTCCGAATAACCAGTGGTTTTTAGTTAACCTTAGATTAACGTCGGTTTATTTATACAGGGTTATTTCCGCGATGTATTTGGAGACTGTGTCACCCGGTGCGGTCCGCACCCCCCCCCCCACGCTCTTGCCAAGCGATGCTACTGGATACCACTGAGAATAAGAAAGAACTGTGGTTCAATGTGTAAGATTCTAGTTCCTCTTATGACACATTGCTTCAACGATAGATCTATTAGCTTCTTCAAACGACGTCATTTTACAATATTCTATTTTTATTCAAGAATGAATGCGTAAGTCTGATTGTTAATAATCAAATAAATACAAAAAAACTGAAAAGCAATATAATACAATATAATACAATGCAATATAATATATAATACAATATAATATTACCTTCAAAGAAGTTGGAGACATTTTACGAATAATGTCAATATGTTGTTGACACCAAGTCTTTTCCGGCATGGATTTAGTTATCGAAATATGCTTAGAAAGAGATTCAAGAATATTTTCCACAGAACTTTGAGAAAAATGTTTATTTATAGAGTCAATAAATGGAAGGAGACTAAAATTATGATCCTCTTTTGTATCATTGTATTGTTTCAAAACATCATCCACTTTAAGACTGGTTGATGCTTTAATAAGGTCATCCTTCAAATTAGAAATCTGAATGTTAACAAATAGATTATAAGGACACTTAAATTGAAGCATTCATAATTAACTAAAACAAAATTATACAAATTATAAACATCAATTCTCATAAACAGGTCATAATATTATAATACTACACTATTTATTCATTATATAACAAATATTCATCACATCTTAGGTTATTTTGAGTGATGAAAAGAAGTGCAACTCGAATGATCCCGGCGGGGAGAAGCATTATTGGAATGATTTACGTAAGGAGCCTCTGTTATTTTCAAAACAAAATTTCAGAGATGGAAGTTTCGTAACTTGAGTGGTCTTTAGTGCACATGGAACGTTTCTATTATGGTTTCTTTCTTCAAAAGTACCATGAAATATTCGAAACTGCTTCACTGACATAACAAAGTGTTCTTCATTTACTAACAGGATAATGCATCAATAGATGTCCGTCGCAGTACGAAAAAAATGGTTTGCTGCAGATTATATCGCAACTTTGAATTGGCCTTGAAATTCTTTGGAAAATATCTGTCCAATTCTGGTTTGGCCTGTTATGTCGATAACAAGCGGTATTCATAAGGTATATAGTTTAAATTGGTTATTTCAAAGACATGATAAAAAGGATAAAATGTGCTCCAAGGTCTTGTTTAAAATATTCCCAATAAGTTACTAAAAGTCATTATGATTCCTGTTTTTTCATCAGTTGATTTTGAAAAATATATTGTGAAAGTGAACGTAAATTTATTTTCATGTGAAAATCTGCCTTTTAGGAAAATTTTTACTTTTACTATAGATTTTTTTTATAGAGCTTGTATTTTTAGTTTAAAACTACAGTGTCATGTGGTTAACTGTAGTTAACCAGCATTTAAGAGAAAATGGCGGATTCTGATTTTTGCTTAATTAGGCTGATAAATTTATTTGTTAAATTTAAAAGAGTAAGATTTT
>MQRK01250332.1:0-12972 GCA_001938485.1 Girardia tigrina
ATATATATATATATATATATATATATATATATATATATATTATATAAGTTTTTTTATGAAATTCTTGAGATTTTTATTTATGTTTTTTATGAGAAATGAAGCAATTTCTTTTGAATAACTGATTTTTTTTGTGGAACCCTTGAGGGATTTCATGGAACCCTAGGGTTCCGCGGAACACAGTTTGAAGACCACTGGCATAAATAATAGACTTATAAACATTTTTTTTTGATTTACTATTTTTTAATTATTTACATAGCAAAAAATATTAAGGAATAATTGATAAAAAATCATTTGGTAACAATAATTTATTTTAAATATATTAATAATTAATAAATTCTCGTTTTGTTTAAATGTGTAAATTTTAGTTAGGAAAATTATTCGAAATTATAAACATCAACAAAAGTTGTCTATATTTTTGTGTAAAAAACAATTTACTTGCTTTTAGTGATAATTCTTTGTCCCATTTATTTTTTTATTCTTTGAAATCAAATTTTTTTGAAAAAATATTGTCACTGTCTAATGGAATTTATTAATCAACCTCAAAAATATCAAAATTTGCGAAGTGATTGTTGTTCGTGTTTGAAAGGAGATAATGGGGAACCGATTTCCCTGAAGGTTGGAGTTTTTAGAATATACTGATTTAACATTTATGAGGTTTTTTGATAATGAATACCGAAAATTTGAAATGTTACAAAAATATATTAAATACATAAAATATAATAATTGGAAAATAATACTTTATCATTTAAATCATCTTACTAATGATATGTGTTATGAATTACATTGCTAATTGTCTTATAATTGACATTTAATTTTTTTCTTGTTTGTATTGAAGTTTGTCCCTTATTTCTATCGTGTTTCTTATAATAACTAAATTGATGATGTAGAAACTTGAACAAACAAATTCTAAATTAATGTTAAGGAGTAAGTGTAATGATTTCATTGAAGACTGTGGCAACAGTGGGTCACTACCTCAGTTGTAGGTGTCTCTTGAAGGATGTAACTTGTGAGTAGGCTTACGCTTAACAGAGTCACTAGTGCACTAGTGAGAAATCAACTTTTATATATTTTACATTGAAAGACACTTAAAAATACAAAGATATTATATATGATCTGCTTTGGTAACAAAAATCAAATTAAATATTACTTCTTAAAACTAAAAAATTGTGAAAAGGTATCGTTATTTTATATTCATATATATCGATTCTTTGTAACTTTAAAAAAATTATTATTGTCATTTGTTGAAATTGGTCAGAGTTTGTAAAGCTAATTTATGGATATTTATATCTAGATAATAAAGATACGCCTGTTTAGAGATTATAACTTTAATATAAATATTAGGGAATATGGGATAATAAAAATCATGTGGACAATATAATTAATTTAAACAATTTTTATTTAAAAAAAATCAACAGAAAGATAATATGATGATTTATTAAAAAATAACGAGTCAAATATGAGCAACATATTCAAAAACAAACAATAAAAATATCTAACGAGTCTATTTGGAGTAAGTGTAGTTTCGGTTACGACTATTCTCTAGTTCCGATTTGGCATTAAATTACCAATTTCGTTTACTCTGAAGCTCACTGATTTTGTTTGGTTTTCTTGATGAAATTTTGAAGTGAATTTCTTATTCCGATTTCGGAAAAGATTGTATAGAAATGAATCGACTAAAGGCTAAATAACGATGTATTTAATGATAAATTAATATACATGTGTGTGTGAATTTTAATATAAATGTGTATATCAGGACAATAAAGGATAATCAATAAAATTAGAAAGTGTTTATGGAAGCATGGTAAAAGTGACTAGTATAAATAGTAAAGTTATCATATGTGATTTGTGTTTTCAAATAAATTCTATTAATAGTATTATGAATGTCGATTGATTTTGTGGGTTGAATAAATGTCTGAATAATAATTTCAATCATCAGGAATGCATGGGAAATAATTGCAAAGATCTGTAAATATTTCTTTAATTATTATTATGATTAAATCAATGCAATGTTTATAAATATGAGTAAAAATCTATCTATTTTCAATTAATATTTATAATTGTTCGGTTTCATTTTAAATAAATTTTTCGTTTTAAAATAATTTTCTTTTAAAAAACAAATTTATTTTATCAAATTAATTTTATCAAAGTGAAAATAAAAAAGTTAAATTTAATTTTAATATAAAAATGATATATTTATATGAGATGATATGTATATATATATATATATATATATATATATATATATATATGTATTTTCTTCATATTAACATTGGTTTTTATTTGAATAAATACGGTAACTCCGTATTATTAATTGTAGTTTTATTGTGTTTTTATAAAAATTATAAATCGAGTTTATCGATTTCTTTATAATGGATATCAAAATTGAAATGATGCTTTATTGTGGTAGGATTGAATCGTTTTTGATATTTGATCAAATAACCGTAAGAGCAAGCAAAAGTGCCGATCAAATTGGAAGTCATAAATTGATGTCATAACAAACCAAATTAGTCATTTGAGAGGTATCAAAATTAAAGGCTTGAAATACTCGAATAGTTACTCTAGCGAACAATTGAACCACTTGATTCAACAATTATCGCTTGTCGAAACGATGAAAATAAATTTGATAAATGCAATCTTAACGTGGATAATGTGCGACGGACGCAATATTGTGACGCGGAAGTAAAGACTCAGTCACGTTGCGACATATGTCAAGCTAATTATTGTCGAAAATTTCAACAATTTAACCGAACTTTGTCTGCTGAAAATTGATAACTCACTCATTGAAATTTTGAACGAGAAATTCCCCTACAATTTCGATTTCACATTGTTCGATACAATGTTGGAGTTGGTGGAACGGACAATTGACTGCATGCTGAGAGCCCTGATTGAAGGTGATAAAGTCAAATTGGCCTTATTCGGCTAATCACGTATGAGATATATTTATTTACATTTAGAAAATAATAAATTAAATAATTACAATGATGATAAAAATAATAATAAAAACAAAAATAATAATGAATTAAATGATAATAATAACAAAAGTAATATTGGAAAAGAAAATGATAACGAATGTCCTCTATCCCTTTCAACGAGGAATAAAAAAAGGCTCTTCCACTACGCTGCTTTAATTATTTTTTTAATTATTAATATGATTAAATTAATGCAATCTTTATAAATATAAGTAAAAATCTATCTAATTTCAATTAATATTTATAATATTTAATTTTCTTAAAACTAATTGTAAGTTTTTTACATTTATTGATATTTTTGAAAACATACTTATAATTTATATTTGTATTAAAGAGGCAAAACGTTAAATGAATTTTAGCAATAACAAGAATAAATTGTACATTAAATTATCAAATATTGACCTTTTCAACCTTTCTATAACGGATTCGATGGGACACGAAATTGTAGTCGGCCTTAGTAAAATCGTAATATACAAAGTTATTTAATTTTCGAGTAAATATTATTTTTCCACTGGACAATACCCCAAAACAGCTCTTAGTCATAATGATTAATTAATTATAAGTTAAAATAATATACTTTAATCTATCTTTTGATAATTTGTAAACTATTAGGCGTTCCGAAATAATTGTCTAATTTTTGATGCATTTCAAATTAAAAATTTCTGGAAATTGGTTTTTAAAAAATGTTTAATTAATTATTAGTTTTTATTATAATTTTTAATTCAAACTGAAGAATATTTAAAATGCGTATGTATGAGGTATGTTAATTTTAGTTTGCTGAAACTGCAATGGTGATTCTTCCACTCAGTTGGAAGTTCGTTTGTTATAAAATTTGTTATAAAATAAAACTGATTATTCAAGAATAATTAAAATTTTCAAAATTTAATGTAATTATTAATCTGATAAAATTTAAATTCATGAAATAATGAGACTAAATTTTAAACAAATAATTTCTTTATATTCTTAATAAAATGTTTTAATGAAGCACAATCAAATAAATATCTAGGGCTAAAATCTAAATAGATAATATTTAAAAAAATATTTTTGTATAATGAAATTTAATAAATATTTTTAATGAAGTTTACATGAAAAATAAATTTCAAAGTTAAATAAAAAATGTAAATTATTAACTGGATCCAAAGATTTTAAAATTACAAATAATCAGAAAATATAATTTAACAAACTGGAATGCAGACTTGTGAACGATCTTCCGAGAGCAGTTTGCGAAGACAACTCTCATTGTTGTAATAAATAAAAAAATAATTGTTTGTATTCTTAACAAAGTTTTTGACAAAGTTAAAATTACATTGTAATGTTTTTAATTTTGATTTTTACTTTTGAAAAAATAATGTTTTATTAATAAAAACAAACTGATCCGTCTGAAAATTTCAGTTTTGGATTGCCATATTCTAAAAATAAATAAATAAATTCGTTTTGTGGTTTGCCTATTTCATAATACTTTCTATTTATATTTTTTTGGAATATCTAAATATGAACCAATGAAAAATTTCACAAATTAATTTTTTAAAAATGCAATATATATAAAGCCAAATGACAATCTAATCTATTTGATAAATTAAAACTAAAATCAACTTTTGAAAATAGAATTTTTTACGAAGTATTTCAGATGAATAATAAATTTAAAAAGCGAACACTCGTTATCCGACTTTGCCTCAAAACCAATCGATCGAAAAGGCATTTTTTCAGATTAATGCAGTTCGGTAAAAAGAATCGTAAACAAGAGAAAGAAGAAATTCATTTAGATGTGGAATCGGACCTTGAGAAAGTCAAGTAAACCAAAATTAGATATTTTTCATTGTCGATCATCCATTAATTTTTAGACTTGATTTTTTTGGAATTCAGAAAGCTACAAAAGAAGATTCGATAAAATATATTAAAGGTAACTTATCATTTTTTTTTCAATTGTTATTCATATAATTTTAATGTTACATAATTTTGGTATACAAACGTGAACTAATTTTCTATCAAAAAAGCTGTTAATAGAATAAGAATTTCCCGAAAGAATGATGTTAGTGTCTCAGGAAAATAGATTTTTCAAAAATTTTGACTATTTTGTAACCCAACCGTTTCCAAATATGCTTCTGGAATTAATGAGTTTTATTTATTTGTACTTAATAAAACGTTTGGTTGTTCTAAATCCATAGATAATTTGCCTTCTCACCCTACTCCCGCGGATATTCGAACCCCCTGAAATTAATTTTCTTTTATTTTTGTCCGTTAGTGGAAGTTTGTGGCATGTTGAATAATCTATTGTATATTGTTCTTAATTCAATCCATTATATGATAGGTTGTCTAAATTAAAAAGGAATAGTTTGCATACAAATATGAGTTGTTTTTCGTTTATTTTTGATACTATATTAATATCGATAGGAGTCGTTAGTCTGTTCAGTTTTCATAATCTATCGTTTTTTTTGTGAATTTGAAGATATGAAACAATAGTCAGTAATAAAATAAGTTCAATGAAATATTTTTTTTGATGCAAAGGAGGGATATAAGAACATTTATCGTCATAGTCTTTCATTTCGGAATATTAATTGATAAAGAAAACAAGTCGTCATTACAGATTTTGTTACTTTGAAAAGCTATTACTTCGAAGAGGAGGAAAGAAAAAAGAAAAAAATTGGATATGTATAATCAAAATTAATATATAAAAGAGGTAGACATCTTCTTTCATATATCTTCGTTATAACAGCCAATACTTTTTAATATGTTTATTAATAGGAGTATTAATTGAAATTAAATTAAGAATTACCCTAAAGGATATATTGGAAATATTTTGTTATAGGTTTATGTAACGTTATCGTATTGATTCATTAAATATATTTATATACAGTTTCTTCCAGATAGAACAAGATTTGAAATAATCTTTTGAATCCTAAGGAAATGGTGTATCCAAATATATTACAAACCTAATGACCACATCCCTAAAAAATTTAATTCTGTGAATAATTTAAAAGCAGCAGGATTTGTAATGATATGTTAGGTAATTCAAAGCAATAATTGTAGATTAGTTCGGTTCAATTGATTTGTTATCTGAAACACAGAACTTGTACAATATACATACTTCAAACAACACTTTAAGGTGTATACAACCCAATCTCGATGATTAAGAGAAAATCGGTTTTATATTGTTCAAAGCTATATAAGTGACAGGAAGTCTAAAAATAATGGTTGTTTTTGCCTTTATTTATTCATACAATGGATCCATAATTATTGTAAATAACAAACGATTTCCGTGAATTGATAGCACTAAGACAGTGATCAAAACGGTATAAACTTTTTATTCCTTGTCCTAATATAAATTGTCCTCATACTAAATACAAAATTAAGATCAGCTGTTTAAAAATCAAATTGATGATTTTTAGTAAATGGAAATAAATTGTAAATTTATAAGGTTATGTGTATCAATTGAGATGAAAAGTTTAATACAGGACTGCGGAATCTGAGTCGGAATTTAAGAATTTGTTGGGAATTCGGAGTCGTGAAACTCGAAACTGACTGCGTCACAGACCAAAATAATAACAAATTTTATAAATTGACCTAAAAAGGTGTCGAATATGAGTCGGAGTCGGACATTTTTAGTTTAATAATAGTTTAATAATATCTCAGAAAATGTTGACAAGTTTTTATTATTTCTATACATTATGTATTCTAATCTGTAAGAGTAAAATTTAAAATTTTGTTTCAAACTTGTTGACATCTCAGTAGTAACTTGACTAATTTCAGACAATTTCCCCGGAACCCAAGAAAATGATGGAATAGTAAAGCAGAACGCATCGATTGTTGTACTCAAATTAATTTTATATGAAAATGACAAAGAAGTCCACGCTTTGGAATATGATATTCATGTGGGAAATCCAAGTAATTTATTTTAATTATACTCCATAAATTTAATAATAAAGAAAAAATGTAAAATAATTTTATTTTGAGGAAAAATCGTTATATTATTGTATTAGTATAATACTAGAAATAGTCGTTAGATTATTATTATTTTCACACTCTCCTTCTGAGATATACTTTATTATTATAGAGCGCATTTAGTAGAAAGCATTTTTGAGAGACCTTCCTCTTTATCAAATCACCATTTTGAAAATTATGGAATAAGCTTTAATAAAATAAAGCTCATGTTAATAATATACCAATTTAAGACAAAAATTTAAAAGCCAAAATAGAATCAGTTTACTAACCGTTGACTAAATGTATCCGTTCATACTTAATCCCATTCAAGGAATTGTTTGCAGACATTTGAGGGACATATATGAATTGTTATTCCCAATTCTATTCTATTTAATTCTATTTAATTCTATTCTATTTAATTCTATTCTATTTTATTCTATTTAGATCCTGTGTTGATGTAATTTCAATTAAATTGATAAAATAAATTTAACTTAGTGTAACTAATTATATATGGTACGAAACTTGTGATTCTGTTTAAAAGAAATAGTTTTTAGGAATACGATAACCAGTCCTGTGTTCCCTAATCTCGTTTGTAGATCTTATATGATTTGTGTATAATCAAAACACGGTTAAGGCATTTCAGTATCCATGCTCTTCCCATTAAGTTGTTATTATGTTTCTACTATATCACATTGATGCTATTTGTAATGTTGTAATCATATAAATTGTCAAAAAAAAACGTTCTTTGAACATTAATTCTAATTTATTTCGAGTTATGTTATGTTAATTAATATTTGAGTCATCAAGATGTAAATATTTTTAATCCGATGAAATGCTTTAAATAATAATTTTGTTATGTTTGATAATTGCAATTCGTCTAGGCTCACAAGAAATTAAAATTAAACATTATTCTCCGAAAACCTTAAGTGATGGAAAAGAAATAACGTTCTACATAAACAATAAAATAACAGGTATGTATTTATTCCTTGTGATTATTATTAAGTAAGTATTTACATCAAATTGTTAAAGTTTCGTAATTTATATATAATTAAAGATTATATATTTTAACATCTGTAGAAAACTAAATAAGTTTATTGATACCACATTATATTATTTCCATCCTTTGCACAAATAAGAGGAATAGCGGAAAATAGTCCAAGATTATTGGAGAAGACAATTTATACCTTCCTTCGTCTTTCAAGTACTGCTTCCAACAAAACCATCTTTTTTTCATTACCGAGATTGTTTTGTATATCAGTTTGGATACAACTTGAATTCCTCAATTAATATCACTTTAGAGTAGATTAAAATCTCGGAAGACACCTTGCAAAAAATTATCGAAAATATTTTGTATTCTGTAATTTTAGTGAATAAAATGTAATATCTAACAGCAGTTAAAATGACGAACCTTGTAGATTTCTACATTGAGTTTCAAAAATCAAAAGTGAAGCAAATAGAAATGGAAAAATATAAAATCCATCAACGCTCCCGGGTGTTGAACTGCCAACTTTTAGAAGTAATGTTATGGAAAAATACATATCGACATTTATTTAAATTCATAATTTTAATGAACTATTTTTATTCAATCTTTTTTTCCACTTTCTAGCTTCATTTCTGCTAATTTTCATCCTCTAGAACCAAGTTTTTGAATTAGGAATGGTGGAAAAACTACTTTTTAAAAATATTATATTCTTTCATAGAGAAATTGAATTTTAGTTCTACTTCATAAATTCAGAAATCTAATCGAAGACATGAAATTTCTATTGAGAATCTCATCAAGTCAATATAAGCAAAGATACATTAATAGCACAAAAAATTATGTATCTAATAATGATATAATGAATTAATCTACTCAATGTGCGCAAATATGATTAGAAAATATATAATTAACCTACAAGTTAGTGTCATAAAAAGTCTGCAAAGTAGTTTGCTACATCATATACCAATCATATTATGTGTTGTACTATAGAAGACTTCAAAAACACTGATTTAATGATTAGAGGTAAGAATACTATTTGTTCATGATAATGTACGAAGAAAATCTCAAAATCCAATTAAAAGTATTAGACTTACTTAAATACTTATGAAATTATTTACAAAAAAACTAACAATAATGTTATCAGAAAAAAATAATAATACTAAAAATTCTAAAAAATCGTTTGTAAACTTTTTTTTGTCAGTGAGCAAAAGTGCCCGGTTGGAACAAATATTCAATCGCACCATGTTTCGAGCCGTAGCCGTCCTCAACATGTGCCCTGGTTTTCACAGGGGTTCTTTTCTCGCGGCCTCCCCCTGCACCCTTCAATTGGGTGATCGTTTCCGCTAAGTCCGACACTTTCATTCAAACCCTATCAATTCATCATCGGAGGATATCTCTTCTTTTCATCCTCAGACAAATCTCCAACCCGCCTCTTATATGGGAAAGAGACTTCTTCATATTCGGATGATTCATGGTCTTGGACTTCATCCTCTTCAGCCTCCTGTTGCGTTCTAATTCTATAATTGTATGATTGTAAGAGTGCATCCAGGGCGGCAGGATCAAGATCCTGGGTGACCTCCTGTTCCAAATGTTGATATTCAGTTTCCTCCATCATGAGCATAGATTCCTGAGGTAACTCTATTTCTTCGACTTCTATTCTTCTTATTCTTTTTGTGTTTTGGAGAATCACACCATCTCGGTGATACAACCATTGCGCTGCTGAGTATTTTACGTTTGATATTGAACAGCCAATGGCAATTTTCCATATCACCTTTGGTGGAATCTTTAAGTTTGTCAGGATATTGGTGCTCCTCTTCGGCCAGGTTCCTAGAACGCCAACCTGGAGAGTATACACCAATACCGTTGTCTCAGGTATATCACCACCAAGTTCTCGTAGTGATCAAGATTCCTGACATTGCTATTTTCTATATTTTTTTTGTGTAATAAGGACACTTTATATCTATTAAATACAAGTGCTTCGACCCTGGTACATAAACTTGTAGATCAAATTGGTCTCTCGAAGGTGCATATTGACACTCAACATCTATGTGCACTGTGCAATCAAGATACTGAGTTATTTGTTCTCCTGTATATCTTAAGACCGAGTTATGTCTATATTTCCAGAAGCCCTCACTAAACAGACACCCGGTCAACACGTGAGCAAGTGTTTCCATTTTTTTGCGACACCTATGACAGTGACCCCTGCTTTTCGCACATCCTGGCCTTAATTCACAGGGACTGTGTAAGTCATCGCCTTGTGATAGACATACCACTCACTGTAATTCAAGTGCGCCCATAAACAGCCCCGTGGAAGCTAATTGTAGAAATTAAACTTCTCCAAGAATTTTTTTTTCTAATGCATATTTCGTTTTTATTTTATTTCGAAACATGAAATCTACCTTACTCTAAATAATGTACCGTTAAACTGTTCCACGTAACGCAAAGTCCAGAACCAAAACGGTTCTAAAAATTTTGTCGGGAAATTTTATTTTCTTGATAAATTTGTTCACGAACAAAATAATAGTTTTAATCACCAATTGAATACAGGCAATATATTAAACTAAAATAAATATTTATAATATAAGCAACTGTTCTTATCCATATGAAAATTTAAATTTTTAATATTCAAAAATAATGATTTATTATTTTAGATGAAAATAAAATACCGAACTTAGAAATTGAAATTAGTACAAGCAAGAAAATGTTTAAAGTTAGTTTTTTTTATTATATTAAGATATTTGAAACTTACTTTTATATTGTTTTGCTTCCAGATCACAGACCATCCAGCGAAAAATGTGCTTGTATATAATTTGAAAGGTATTGATATAACAAAAGGATTTAGGGGTCGGTTACGTATCGATGATAATGCTAGTGAATGGGTACCATTTAACATCAGAGAAAAACCAACTGGTATAACTTACATTAATTAAAACACAAATATAATGATTTCTTCCTTATAGAGATTTTAAAAAGAAAATCTACTTCTTACCTTGGTAATTATTTTAATTTATCTGAATAATTCTGGAATTTAAATGTATTAATGTCTAGAATATTCTCCACAGTCCAAAATATCTAAGTTTCCCACACAGGAAATGTTAGACACTGGTGCAGAAAATTTGTCTTCCACCAACAAAAAGATTGAGATCAATGGTTAGTGAGTAGGGGGAAAATGGGCATTCGACCCGGGGGTCCTATCTCCACCATTGTGGGTCGAATGCCCATTTCCCCCTTACTTTAGTGATATAACTTCATTTATAAAAATATGTACTTTTTCTCTGTAATTTCGTTCTTAATAATTTGTTCCTTTTAATTTTGTAATTTTCTGCTTTTAGATTTGTTTTTTAACATTTCATTTGTCTTCAGATAATCTTACACGAAAATTTCTTCGTGATATTGCTAGAGTCGCTCATGATTTTGCTTTTGGTAAGGATTTAAAAGACAAAGCAAAAAAGATTTTAAATGAAATTCCGATTGTTTCCATTCTCCAAGACGATGTTGGCGATACGTAATTGATTTTTTTTTTTAATAATTTCATGTTTTCCATTAAAAACATTTCACCAAAACATTTAGGCCGCTGAATAATGCGATTTTAAAAGGAAATGAAAACGAAGCATTTTTTCTGTTAGATATCGTTTATCGAAATTTTCCCAAAGAAATAAACCTAGTCAACACGAGCGGACATACAGCTTTGATTCTTTCACCAGCATGTGACGTTTCAGAGGCATTTGTTCGGACACTTATTAAGTGTGGGGCAGACTTGATGGCTCAAGATTATGATGGAGATAATGCTTTCAATGTAGCAATTCAATATCAGAGAACGGACATCTTTCAAGTTTTAGTTGAAGAAGGTACGTCATTTTTATTTCGTGACACAACCTCTTTTAAAAAAGTTTTAACAAAATAATTATCCCATATATATATATATATATATATATATATATATATATATATATATAAGATCTTTGGATCCTAAAATTAACGTTCAAATTGCACTCTCGACAACTTTATTGAGAGTTTTTAAATGATTTATTGATGACGTATTGATTGCATAATCATTACCGACAGTATATAAGTACATTTCTTTTTAAAAAATTAATTGTTCTGACGATGACGGTTAATCCGTGGAAATTAATAAACATTTTCAATTGGCTTTCGACTTTTAATTTTAACGAATTGCAATTGTTTTTCAAATTCATTTACAAATATATGTATATATTAGGTTGGTCGAAAAATAATGGCGGTTTTGGGACACAAACTTCAAAGACGTGCAAATTCACAGAAACAAAAGTTTATTAATCAAAGTATGAACCGTTGGCATCAATACATTTTTGCCAACGAGAAACAAGTTGTTTNATTCCATCAGCATAAAATGCATCGGTTCTCGAAGCGACGAATTCTTGGAAGACATTTTGAGCATCATTTTGGTTTTTGAAAATTTTTTCACGTAGTAAGTTGTGTACAAATGCCTGAAAAAGTAGAAGTCCGTTGGCGAGAGGTCTGGTGAATATGGTGGATGACGCAGGGTTTCATAGCCCAACTCATTATGCTTTTGAAGAGTCACTTTTGAAATATGAGGTCTAGTGTTATCATGAAGAAGGATAGGACTTTTTCGATTGACCAATCCCGGACCAAGGGTTTTCAATTTTTTATGCATTTCATCAATTTCATGACAGTACCTCTCCGCTGTGATTGTTTCACCTGGATTCAAGAAACTATAGTGAATGATTCCAGCATCACACAACCAAACTGTCACCATAACCTTACGAGGTGTTAGTTTCGGTTTCGGAAAGTGTTTCGGTTCTTCATCTTTGTCCAACCACTGTGCAGATCGACATCGGTTATCATACAAGATCCATTTCTCATCACAGGTAACAATACGATCAAGAAATGGATCGTTTTTATTGCGAAGATGATTGGCAGAACAAATTTCATAGCGTCGGTTCTTTTGATTTTCATTCAAATCATGTGGAACCCATTTATCAAGTTTTTTTAAATGATCCAGGACTGTTGAATGACTAATGCCCAACCCATCTGCAAGTTCTCTGATTGTTGTACGGGGATCTGTTTCCACCATTGTCATCAAATTGTCGTTGTTCACAGCAACTG
>MQRK01250333.1:0-12684 GCA_001938485.1 Girardia tigrina
TGTGTTGACAACATGGGGGGATATTTTGATTAAAAATAAAATGTTATTATTTAAAAAAAATCGATTTACATTTTACTTTAATTTTGACCCGTTTCATATCGAACAACCTAATATGTTTAGCAATAAACTAATTATTAATATTGTACACATTTTACTTATTATTGCTGCGTCAGTTAAAAGAAGCTTTTATTCCTTGTGTAGACTAAAAACATGTTTAAGAAATTGTATGGGTGAAAAAGATTAATATGATTATAATCATATTTACAGGATTAATATATTAGAACGTTTTGTTCAGGTAAAAAGTCGTAAAATAAATATAACTATGTAATTTTGTATTTCCTTAAAAAAGTTGTCGTTTACTTTTACATTTTGTTACATATGTATGTATTATTTTATTGAAAATGCTTGGTTTATGTAATTTTAGTATAATGAACGAAATATAATTTTATTATATGGGTACACTGACATATTTATTATTAATTTCTATATCTGAAAACCAATTAAATATGTTATACATATTGTCACAGTTATTGTTTTGTACCACCGTAAAAAATTACTTCAGAAAAAAGTACAATAATAAATTATTGGTTTAGCAAGAATTAATAAAATGTGTCTCATAGTTTAAAAGAAAGATATTTTTATAGATAAAATACTGGTTTGGAATTATTGATGCCGGTCCCCATGATCCATGTAGCATTAATAAAAGATATTTGGCACTTCAGGTAATTTATTTATTATATATAATCTCTATCTTTTGTGTACTTAAAAGACGATTCATAATATTTTAAACAAACTAAAGTAGAAATATTTAAATACAGTATGAATGTAGTATTGCTAGTTTTGATACATTGCTGACGTCAATAAAGATTTTAATTAGTTTGAAATTAGTGTGTACAACGTTAATTATTTTAATAAATAATATTTCTGGTGGCAAGTTGTTATTTTCATGGAAAAGTCCACTCCTTAGAATTCTGTTTTATGTCAGGTAGATAGAGATCGGAGTTTGTCAACTGTCACGATGGTTTGCAGAAAAATATCTTCTACTCGCTCCAGTATCATGAAATTGGCCTAACATGAATTGATTCTGTTTTCAAACATTTCAATTGTGCAGAAGTGTGTAAAGAATCTTAATAAAGATTTTATAAGACTCACAAACTCTTAAAAGGAAACCAAATTGATTTTGCTCGCATTCAGACTGTGTCAGAGCATTCTTGTTGTGATCTGTCTGTCAACTTTTAAAATATAACCAATTCTTATTTAATGATTTTGCCGATTTTCAAAGGACTTTCGGTACTTTTCTCTTCAAAACCACTCTATCTAACATGTATAAATTGTGCTTATCCAGTCATAAATTATAGTTTTGGATGGATTTTCATCACAATATATATTCCTCAACTCCTCAATAATTTCATGCGCCAACAACTTCTTTAAAATAAGAAACTTTATTACACTACGAAATTCCACGGAAGAACACATGATTATGACGAAATATTAAATGTGCACAAAAATAAAACTACATGCCAATACTTCAGTTAACCCAATTGTATTTCAGTAAACTGCAATACCCAAGGAATTAATCACAAAAAATCAATTAAATTAGTATATTATTAGACTTTCATTCCGGGTATTTATTGTGCGCATTACTTATTTCAAACATTTAACTAATTAAATCCGAAGATAAAATTTGTAATACACATAGTAATACTTACAACAATGCTTATAAATCATACGACAAAACGTGCGTTGAAAACGTTGGATATGGAGTTTCCAAAATCAATAATTAGTTTTCTAATGATTTTCACTCTTTGAAAATTTTGTATTTCGTCTCAACTTAGTAGCATCTAAGTAAAGTTAACTGAAATTGACTGCAGTGGTGATTGTTTAGTGTGAATTATCACTGTGCTTCTCCATGGTCCCAGATCCCATGATCACTGGACACAATTTTGGTAATTGGAAAATTTTCATTAGTTCCAATTTGTTAGACGGGAGTCTTTCATCAGACTGTGTTTGTGAGTGTTTTATTACTTCTTTATACTTGCTGTCATCTCCTGACATTCACTTCTTAGGCTAAGTCGACTAATTTTGTTTCCATCATGATCCCGAAATGACCATGAAAAGCTTTATCATTGGTATTATTTATTTGAAGAAATTTCATTTCCATTATTTAGTGTAGCGGTACAAGCTTGACTAATCTTTATCTTCAACAATCAAAACATGTTTTGAATTACCAAAATCCGTTTCGGAACAAATACTATGGATATTCAGATTACCCTGATTGAATTCGTGTAGCAATACATTGGGATAACATTGTAGCTAATACACAGAAAATCCTTCAGTGATATTGCTATCTCTCATTAGATTTATATTTTAGTTCTACAATTATAGTAAATTAAAAGTAACAACAAAGATTAGCAATGAATCATTGTTAACAATTTGGATTTAAATATTATAATATTATAAGACCATTGGATAATAAATTTGTTTGGGTTAAATCTTGAATACCGTCAACCGATTTAACATACGGCATTTTATCGAAAAGAGATGAACAATCATTACAAAAATATTCCTCAATAAACGATCAAGGATCTAACAAATCCAGTCAAGAGCACGACATGAAATCAGAATAATAACTGACTCTGATCAATTCTATTTTTCAAGAAATTGTCTTTTGAACAAAATCTGTCAACTAAATCTTCCAATAAATTTATGAATTTTCGATTTTTATGAGCAATCACATTGTTTTTCAAAAAGAACAATCTTTCAATAAATTTATGAATTTTCGATTTTTATGAGCAATCACATTGTTTTTCAAAAAGAACAAAATATCTAACTGAACCCTCATATCACCGTTTAATGTATCCTAATCCACACAAATTGAATCCTTCTCAATTTTACATTCAGTCATAATTATTGTAATTCAAAAAGACGATTCAAATGTTTCTATTTATCTTCAAATTGACAAATTTCGATATTTCCCTTTTACAATTGTTTGATTGTTTTCAATTACCTTATAATGAATTCTCAATTTTCAAACCAATGATTCAAAACAAGACTGAAAAATTTGTGTCATTACACACCCCTAAAAGACACATACACCAATCAAATTTCAAAATTTCACATTGAAGACAAAGACTCACACATTCACAAGATCACACTGTAACAATTACACACACAAATATTCATAACTCTAATATATATTCACAGATAATTTTCATTTTGCATTCGAAATCGATTTGTTCCAATAATTTGTGAATTGACAATAACTCATCAATTTCAAATTACCAAGGATAAATAAATCGAGATTACAATAATAATAATTAAAAGTAATGAATTTTACATCAAATTATTTTATTTAATTATTTAATAACTTATTTTAATTGTATATTTTTGTCTTTAATTACTTCATTTAATTAATTATTTTTTTATTAGTAACATGTTATCTCGGCAAATGTTCGGTCAATCCTTTTACTTTCTGATCCAATTATTTTGTATATTAAACAGACACATTTTGCTGTAAAAAACGACACTACCAAAATTGAAAATAAATCTCCAAATTCAAGAAACTGCATACTGTAACAAACAAGAGGAATATTTAAAGAAATTTTTATAAAATCTATGGGAAAAGAAAATAAAAGTTTGAGAACAATTATTTTCTTTTCTGAAAGTATATAAATCATTTTAATAGATAATTTCTTTTAGAGCATGGTAAAATACAAGAAGATAAATTTGCTGAAACATCCTTTATCTGAAAAACTTTTAGAAAAGAAATGGTTAAGTTAAACTTTTTTGAAATAGTTCATTTTTATTTTATCATTATTTATTATAATTTTAGGGGATTATATGGTTACGGATTTTTCACTGCTGATTTTATTCTTCAGTTGATTTTAATAATTTCACTTTCAATTTATGTTACACAGGGTACCCTTGTAACAGATTCTGATTTTTTTGATGTGGAAAGTGGATGTAGAATAACTATGTTCAATTCTGTTAGTTCATTTAATTTAATATAATATTTGATTATTGATTTTATAAATTTGATGCATTTTTGTGATTTTTAGTAACAGAACACTTTGCAATTTTAAATATATATTAGGGGGGTGAATCTTTTATGTTACTTTCAGACAATGGTAGAAATTTGTTATGATATATATTTGTTACGATGAGACTTTCCATTTAAATAACAAAGACAAGGGAATAGTCTAACTCGACTATTCCCCAGTGCGTTTAAGTAGGTCCCGTCTGACACAGTAAAACACCACGAACCTTAGAGATCCAGGGGTACCATGCCAAATAGAGCCGGATTCTTTATAGTATTGCCTCATCGTCCCAAAGAGCCTTGTAGAAACCGGAATTTTAATTAATTAAGTAAATTACCAAAGATGATTCAGTATGAATCATAGAACTGCTGAACTTTCTGCGAAATAAACGACTGACATCTGTCGATGGTGCGCAGGCCGGCGTCATGTAGATCGCGGATAGCAACTGTTATCATCTGTGAGCTTGAAATTACAGCCGACTGTCGAGGAATCGTTACGGAATATTGAAAACCTCAGTCGTAACCTTTAAAGAATTGTAATCATGCACAATATTCTAAAATTAAAAATTCAAATGTTCAAAATCGTAAATTTAAAATCGAAGAGACACAAAAAATACGAATTAAAGATCAAGTTAAGTGAAATATCGAATGACCTGAACAGTAAATCGGGGTCAAAAGAGACGTGGAATCGTATGAAAACTAAAATCAATAGTCACAGAGGCGTAAATTGCTACTAATGTAAATTTGACAATAACACTCAACAAGCAATAGATTTGAGATGATCCGAATAACTCATCTAAGAATAACTCATCCGTGAATTGGCGGTAGCATCGAAATAAGGTTAATATTAAATAAATTACGAAGTGTTGTTATGTAAACGAAAGGTTATTGACTGGAGCGAGAAACCTTTTGGAGGTGATGCAGGCCAACCGCAGTATGCGAGAGGCACGTGGATTGACCGACGTTTACTTCCTTGGGGCTCTCTCGTCCGACTTAATTCTACCTAGTACTAGGAGTCATGCTCGATGGTTGACCAAAGCAAACGCTTTACTCCGTCTGTATGTATTACAGGAAAATCATTCAGTAGATCTTTTAGGGCTGGTTAGATTCATCGACGAGTTCTACGCCCCTTGTTGGTTCAATATCAAATGTCACTCAAATGTGCAGGATGGTGTTAAGAATTTCTTCTTTATGATTTCCAGATACCAGGATTTTGACATGGTTGATCAGGATATCAATTCTCCTCTTTTGATTGACAAAAACTATTTTTGTCATCCAGAAAACATCTTGTTGACCGATGTAAGAGATGAAGATGAAAAGACGAGAAAGTTTTCTTGTGACAAGTTCATTGAAGCATGCCAACAGTGTTCAACGGGGACTAGGCACGTTCAATGTTTTGACAAGACACAGGTATTTCTGATTTTCTCTGCTACCTCAAACATAGATATGATAGATTGGACCAACATTGTTGTTACCCCTCCTCTACTTTTCAGTAACATAGATTCTGATATTATTGCTAATCATCATCAACGGATTACTATTCCTTCAAACCCATCATTAACAACATTACAATTTGAATGTAAATATTTATTAACAACACAAACAGATTCATCACAACAATTCTCCGTACGCATCGTTCTTTGATTGATATAATTTTTACTTTTGTATTCAAATCTAAAAAAATCAATCAATGGGAATTAATTAATGGGAATTTTTAATATTAACTTTTAATTTCTAAAAAATTTTATTGGGTAAAAAAACATTGAGTAATTTTTAAAATAAACATAAATTTTTTAAAATATATTAAATTTAATAAGTTAAAATCGTTAATAGAAATATTATTAAAATTTATAATTATAAAACTTTAATTAATTAGTATTTAAAAATTAATCTCATTGAATAAATTTTATCAGATTCAAACAATCAGTCAATAATATATCAACTCCATCTGATTAGGAGAGTCACAAATCTAAACAGCATACAAACAACAAACTTACAACATTCCGAATTTTCCCTCACATCCCCCTATATTTAAATGGTTTTAGCCATTCTACATTTCTTATTAGTATTTTACCATTGTCGAGTTGTAATTTGTAACTTCTTTAATGTCTCCTTATTATCATTGCAGGGTCAATAAATCAATCGTCTTCTTTTGATGCATTTTCTCTATTTATCAATACCTGGTCTCCAACTTTAAAAAGTCTTCTTGTTTCTAGAGCTTTATCTTCTTTTCCCATTTAGTTTCTTTTATCTTCTTTATTTTTCCACCAATGTCATAATTTCCTTCCATAAATTATTTCTGCTGGTGAGATACCTGTCGTAGCTGAATGGTACTATTCATCATAAATTCTATTTCTGACAATACTTCCGTACAATCTCTGTGTTCCATCCTTTATTCTGATATTAAAAGCATCTTTAATTGTTCTAAATCGTCGTTCTATAATTCCATTGGTATCGTGGTGATACGGGCTTGAATAAAATATTTCTATCTTAAACGTCTACAGTGTTTTTTAAATAGTTCTGATTCAAATGTTTTGCCTCTATCTACATGGATTTCTTTAGGTGGTCCATACTTATATATCCATCTATCCAACAATATTTTCCGTAGCGTTTTCTCGTCTTGGTGAGCAACTGCATTCAGGCTAATATATCGGCTAAATTGATCAATTATCGCAAAAATATGCTGGTATCCATTAACATTTCTCTTGAATGGACCACAAAAGTCAATATATATCTTCTGAAAAGGTTCATCTGCAAATTGCTTAATATGTCTTTCTTTGGTTTTCGCAGTTAGTGTTTTTCGCTTTTGACAATTTATGCAACTTTGAACAACTTCTTTTATCTTTTCTCTCATATTTTCCATATCAAAATCATCTCTGAGGTAGTTAAAAACCTTTTTACTTCCGGCATGACATAACATCTTATGCATATCTTCAATAAAATCGGTTCTTTTTTGTTTTCGGGATCTAATACTTATTATTTTCTGTTGCTACGATATCATCTTTCAGTTTCCATTTATTTGTTCTTCCTTGTTTCAAATCTTTCTTAATTTGTTCGATTTCTTCATTGTCATTCTGCAATTTGAAACTATTTAGCTCTTCATGGAACGCTAGAATTCGAGTTTTAATCTTTCCTTTCTTCGCTTATTCATGTGTTGTTTGGCATTGACTACATAATTCACAACAATTTCTCGACATAGCATCTGCATTTGAATGTCTTTCACCTTTCCTATATTTCATTCTCATATCAAGACCGCTGAAAAAATTTATCCATGTATTAAATCGCGGTGTTATTGGATTCTTTGTGGTTATCATAAACGTAATAGCTTTGTGGTCTGTTCGCAACAAGAATCTTTTCCCATATAAGAAATGCTGAAAATACTGAGTGAAATAATATATCGCTAGTAATTTTTTTCTGGTAATGCAATAACCAAGTTCATGTTTATTCATCTTATGAGAACCATATGCAATAACTCTTTCTCTTACACTCGAGTCTTTTTGTGACAGTACTGCTCCAATCGTATCGAAACTTGCATCTGTGTCCAATATAAATTCTTTATCGAAGTTTGGATACGCCAAGATTGGAGTTTGAACCATTCTTTCTTTTAATCTCTGAAAAGCTTTGTCACATTCTTTTGTCCATATTATTTTCTTATCCTTGTTTTTGCCACACATACCTTCTAAAACTTTGGAATATCTTGCATAATCTTTTATGAATTTCCTGTAATAATTTGTCAAACCCAAGAAACTCCTTAGATGTTTAATACATGATGGGTTTTGAAACTTGTTAGTCGCATCAATTTTATTGTATCTGTTTCTATACGATCTTTACTTATTACGTAGTCCAAAAACTTGGTCTTTTCTACTAGAAATTGACATTTCTCTGGATTTATCCTCAAACCTGATTCTTTGATTTTTTGAAACACATTCTTTAATCTTTGTAGATGTTCTTTCTTTTCTTTAGAAAATATCAAGATATCTCTAGATATACAACTGCTTCCTTCCAGTTCAATTCCCCAAGAATTTTTACCATTAGTTCTTGAAAGGTGGCCGGAGCGGCTGCTATTCCGAAAGGCATTCTTTTAAAACAATATTGACCATTCTTTGTCGATAATGTCGTTTTAATCTTTGATTCTTCTTTAAGTTCAACTTGATAGTATGCGTTTCCCATGTCAATTGTAGTGCATCATTCAAAGTATTCAACTTATCATCCACATTTGACATAGGGAAGGCTGGTCTGAGAGTAACTTTGTTTAATTGTTGAAAATCCATGAACACTCGTATTTCTTGTTTCTGACGCATACCAATTGAAAGTTCCATGGTAAACTACATTTTTCGATTATATCATTTTCTTAAAAATTTTTAATAACTTCGTCTAATTTTTCATCAAAATACCTTGGTTGTCTATACGGCTTTCCTAATACCGGTTCAACATTAGTTTCTATTTTGTGTTTCGTCAGTGTACTTCTCTATTTTTAATGTAAGAATCTATACTTGGTCTACCATCCAGTTTGTCATATTTAATGTTAAGTTTTGTTATTGTGAATGGAAGATACCCGGTTGTAAGAAAAAGTTACAAACATTCTTGGGGTTTTGTAACTATTACCGAAGGTTCATTAAAGACTACGCCACAATGTCCAGTCCCTTAAGCTTAACAGGTCACTCTTAAAATTTTTGAAATAATTAATTTTTATAAAGAATTTCTAAAATAAGGAAATATTTAAAATCAAAAGTTTTCTAAACAATTATAATTATAAAAATATCTTTAATTAATTTTAAAAAAAATATTTTCGGAAATAATTGAATTTTAATTGTAGAGTTAAAACTTAAAATGAAATTAATTGAGAAATAATCGATTTTTTAAAATAATTGATTTATATAGAAACAATGATAATTATGTTTTGTATTAATTTTTAAAAAAACGCAAATTAAAAAAAACATTGTGTTTCTGGCAGCCGGACCAAGTGCCGACGGCTGGTTCCTCTTAGACGTGCCGGAACTTGGTGCCCGCGTTGGTTCTACGGCGTCTGGTTGCCGATCGGCTCCGGTGATCAACGGTCGATATGTCATGGAATAGCGGTCACACGATCGGCCCTTGGCGGTTCCGCTTCTGTTAACGCCAATACCGCTCCGTTCGTCGAAATACGGCCCGATTGTGTGTGATCAGTGAGATTGTGGGGATCCGTCATGCATCGCCAAATTGTGCGGGGCGATAGCGCACAGGATCCGACCGATTGGAGCCGGTGCCGCACAGTGCAGTTTCCGTCAATATCATCATCATCAATATCAACGTTCATAATTCTTATTCAAAAACTAAACATTAACATTTGAAATTGTGTTCTCTTCCAATATTTGTTTAATTTACTTAAAAAAATCATTTATTAAAAAGTTTTTTTAACAGTTTTTTTCATTATCGGTCATTTGACCAAAACACCATAAACATAAAATATTTCATTTCAAAAAACAAAACTTTAAAAAACAATATTAAAGAATTAAAATAAAAAAACAATTTAAAAATTAAATATTTTTATTAAAAATAAAATATACATAAAACAATAATTGTCATAACTATTTTTAATAAAATTTTAAATAAATGAAAAATTATTGGGAAATAGAAATCGGTGGATTGATTATTAATCAAGAAAATATTTGAAAATTTTGATTGCATGTTCTTTATAATAAATTAATAAATTGAGTAAAAAATTATTTCTGCAATTAATATTACAAACACTTCTCACACTAAAGTGAATGGTTTCATGATTTGGGTTGAATCTGATTATTTTACTAAATTAAATAAAGCGTTAAGAAGGTCCACAATTAAAAAAATATGAAAAAAAGCAAAAAGACTTCTACGATTGCAATATGTTTAAATACATTGTTCCCTTTTAAGTAATGTTTGTAAAAAAATGATATGATGCGTATTAAGAACATTTAAACAAGCCCCGTTTGAATTTTTATTACAATCACATTTAGAGTCATTATGACTCTCAGAAAGTCTTTCATCGTTTGTCATCATTCTAATTGGTTTTCTTATTTCTGTTTTTAATCATGATTATTCGAACAATTTTTCTAAGTTATTTTTTAAAATATTTAACTTCTAAAAAATATTAATAAAAATATAATAATTTTTACCATTTCTCAATGTGATATTAAAATGAATAATTAAAAAAAAGCATGATTAATTATAATTGAATATTTGTTTTAATATTCGATGTAATGTAGTAGTTTTCAAATATATATTAATCGCCAATTGCATTTATTGAATTTTGATTATCATATTATTAATATTATTGTCATAATATAACATGGCGTCACGAGCAGGTAAGGATAATTTTTTGGACGAATTTCTCTTTAGGGAAAAAGAAGCAAAACCTGTCGTTTACAAAAAACATTCTGCAAGTTCAACCGCAATCAAGGAACACGTAAAAAACGTTCAAGAGTTTGTTAAGTTATTCACATTCGGTGAAAATGAAAGGAAGGAGGAATTGCAATTATTCCAGAAATATTTCGACGAGGAAATTAACAAAGAGATTCAAAGTGATCCATCCTACAATCACGAATCGGAGAATATCGAGGACTATACTCAACGACTTTTAAAAATGTTAGAGAAGAAAGAATCCAAAATAAGCAACATTAGACCTTTGTTCCAAATTACCCAAGCAAAAAACGAAAGCATCAGTGACTATGCCAAAAGAATACGCATAGGAAGTCTTGGAATAAAGGAAATGAAAGAAGATATAATGATTGAAGCCTTTTTGGAAGGTTTGACATATAGGACAATGGCAACGATCGTCCGTCTTTTTAAACCAAAATCACTTGAAGAAGTAATCGATCTTATCAAAGATGAACAACAGCCAACAAGACTCGTCGATGACGACCAAAATCTTTATTATATGAAACACGATCGGGAACATATGAAATAGTTAAAACTCGAAAACGAGAAACATAAGAACGAGATCATTCGACTAAAGGCGATAATAGCGGGAACAAGAAATAAACCGCAATACAAACAATACGAGTCTAGATACGCAACTAAAGACATCCAACCATATTCAGTGGAGAAGAGAACGTGTTTTAACTGCAAGAAGATAGGACATATCGCAAAATTCTGCAAGGAACGTAAATGCTATGGGTGCGGATCGACAAATCACGTTCTTCGAGACTGTAGCATCAAACGATTAAGATATTTCCAAGAAGAAGAAGAAGAGATTTTGAGCGATGGGCCTCCGGAGACGGAAAATGTCGCATCAGAGGACAAACAGATTAATATGATTCATTGATCGGGATGTAGTAAAGAAAAATCGAAGATGATTTTCAACAAAAAACCAACGTTGGAGGAAGCATATAGCAATTACATTAACAACCACGGAGCATGATCGAGAAAAAATTTATATAAATACGAACCGACATTAATATCGGAATCTAGACCAGAGAAAGGTAGAAACAAACCAATCGTGCGGTTCAACACAGTGAATATGCCAGTGAAGGTTATGTTTAACAAAAGTGCTGATCTTAATGTCATTAGCCAGGAGTTAGTTGATAAGATGCGAGAACTGAATCCAGCGGTAAAAATTTACGACTCAAGAACTAAAATCACATGCGCAAATGGTACTACGGAAGAGTGCATTGGAAAAGTTCAACTAAATGTGGCAATCGGACCACATATTATAGCTCATATTTTTGATATTATGCCAAAGATATTTCCGCACATTTTCATCGGATTGAGAAGTATGAAGAAATATGAGATTACGGGAGAAAAAGAAAAGCTCAGTGAAAAGGGACTGATGGCAATGGATAGTCTTATCAAATGCGACGATGGAGATGTATGGGTCAGATTGACTAACATTGAAGGAGAAAATATACAGATTCGAACGGGGATGACGTTGGAGTATGCAGAGGTATATCAAGAGGACGAACAAATGGCAGACAAAAGATCAATCTAGAGATTATCAAAGGAGAACCAAAAGAAAGAGGAAACCGCAATAGAAGAAATTCTGAAAAGCATTGAGGATAACATAAATGAAGAAAACAAGGATGCAAAGAAGAATCTAATGGAAATTATATGGGCTAATAAAGTGATATTTAGTACATACCGATTGGATATTGGGAAGTGATCTAACAAAACATAGGATAGAAACTGAAGACGAGAAACCAATTAACTTCAAACCCAGAAGAATACCCGTGGGGCTAGAACAGGAGGTACAAATAATGATCGAAGATATGGAAAAAAAGGAATTATAAGACAAAGCACGTCCACATGGAATTTCCCGGTAGTAGTGGCTAAGAAAAAGAACGGAGAGATTCGACTATGCGTAGATTACTGGGCCCTAAATGCAAAGACAAATCGTCCGATATTCCCAATCCCATCGTCAGAGGAGATTTTTGATAGTATTGGAGGATCCAAATACTTTTCAACACTTGATCTATCGAGCGGATATCACCAAGTACTAGTGGCAGAGGAAGATATACCAAAGACAGCGTTCAGCACCAGATACGGCCAATACGAGTTTGTAAGAATGCCATTCGGGTAATGTGGAGCACCAGCAACTTTCCAGAGATTGATGAATTTAATATTAAGAAAAGAGAACTGGATCAACTGCGTAATATACTTGGATGACATTTTGATTTTCGGAAAAACGATAGAAGAAC
>MQRK01250334.1:377-10985 GCA_001938485.1 Girardia tigrina
AAAATAATGTACATAACAAAACGAGTTGTATAATAAAAATTACAAAAAAAATTAAATAAATGAATGAGTCACTGAAAATACAAGACACATGTCGGTATAGACAAAAAAAAACGAATGTCCAGGACATAAGTATGGCACTACAGTTATTATCAAATCCCTATTAAGTCTGATGATAGGAAAAAAGCGGCCTTTACAAAAAAACATGGACAGTTCGAATTTACAAGAATGCCTTATGGTCTATGCTCTGCTCCTGCAACCTTCCAGAAAATGATGAATATAATTCTGCAAAGAGAGAATTGGAGTAAGTTTCTAATATATTTAGTCGATGTTTTGATTTTCGGAAGAACCATAAAAGAACATAATGAACGATTGAGCTTAGTACTCCAGAGAATTAAAGAAGCTGGCCTGAAACTGTCACAAGAAAAGGATTGCATTTTGAAGACCAGAGTACACTATCTGGGTCATGTTATTGATGCTGATGGAGTAAGAACAGATCCAAATAAAATAACAGCAATTAAACAGTGGCATACACCAGTGTGTGTTAAAGAGTTGCAGTCCTTTTTGGGCCTGTGCAATTATTATAGGAGATTTATCAAGAATTATGCGATGTTATCGGAGCCTTTAACACGAATGATTCAAAAGATGCTAAATTTGATTGGGATGATGATAAAATTAATGCTTTTAATAGACTTAAAGAAACACTATCCTCTCCACCAGTATTAGCCTTACCGATACGTGATGGATACTATGTTGTCGATACAGATGCATCCCGAAATTCTATAGGAGCGGTATTATCACAAATTCAGAATGGTTCAGAAAGAGTTGTGGCATTTGCATCAAAAACTAAAAGCCAAAGAAAATATTGCATTACTAGAAAAGAGCTTTTTTTCAATTTATGCTTTTGTATTAAAATTTAAGCACTATTTATTAGGACAAAAATTTACAGTTCGAACTGACCATGAAGCTTTAAAATGGTTTCTTAAATGGGATAGTCCGAACATTTCCCAATTTTGTGTATGGAAATCTGAACTGGAAGTTTATGATATGATTATAGAATACCGGAAGGGAAAGGATCATGTTAATACCGATGCTCTTTTCAGGTTAGGCTATTGTGAACAATGTACACTGAAACACAATGAACGCCTTAAGAAAAGAAATGTCAAGGTTTTTAACGATGAGGATTCAAATAAATCAAATATAGAAAAAACGATATGCAAGCTTTTTATTAGTGATGACAATCAATTTAAAGACGTGATTATTAAATCGATTGTCAAAATATATAAAAAAGAAATAGATATAAAAAGTCTACACAAAGATTTTCAAGAAAACAAAGGATTTAGAACTTTATTGTCTAAATTACTAGATTTACGCCTTAAAGGAAATGTACTTTATTTATTAGACAAAAAAGGCATACAGATTAATAGTTCCGGAATCCGACAGATTCAATATGATTCATAAAATGCATAAATCGTTAGGTCATGTTGGAATTGAAAGAACTTTAAATGCAATGAAAATGGAATTTTATTGGCCAAATATGACAACGGATAAAGAATTTCGTTACAAAATGTGAAGCATGCTCAAGAATGAAGGGAAAAAATGGTCGTGATGAAGACCCTCTTCAGAGCTTTTTCGTAAACCAACCATTTCAAATGATTGGAATAGATATTTGTGGTCCTTTTTGATGTACTAAAGATGGTCAACGTTATGTACTAGGCATCATCGACTACTTCTCAAAATATCTGTCTTTAATTCCTATTAAGAAAATTGATTCGAATACGATCATAAAGTCCTTATGGGATCAATGAATCTATAAATATGGAAAACCAGAAAAGATTCATTCAGATAATGCCTCGTATTTTACGTCAACAGAATTTCGATGATTTTGTTCATGTATGAACATAACACAGTCGCACTCTTCACCTTATTATCCACAATCAAATGGTTTAGTTGAAAGACTTTTTCGAACTGCAAAGGAGTTAATGGGATCGTGTATGATGGCGAACAGGACAGGCAACTGGTCTGACATTTTAACAGTGGTTGGGTTTGGACTACGATGTTCAAATCAAAAGACTACCGGCCTTTTGAAATTATTTATGGTAGAAAGCCAATAATGTTAACCACAACCAACAATGATTGTACAACAAGATCAATAAGTGATTATGTGTGTGGCTTAAACGAGAACAAAAAAACTAAACAAATTGACAATAGACAAAATGAAAACAGGTTGTGGTTACTCAGCTGATATATATAATCGAAACACATGGTATAAACAATTAAGTATCGGAGACAAAGTACTGGTTAAAGAAAACGAAGAGAGAAGATTGGGTAAACCAATATACAGTGGACCATATACAATACAAAAGATTTTAAATAAGTATACTTATATTCTTCAAGATAAAACATCGCAGAAAGTAAGGAGAATAAATTATAATCAGTTAAAAAAGTACAACGGGGAATTAAACGCACCAATAGATTATGAATCAAGTACGTCATTTATATCCAGGAAAGAATCAATTGTCAGAAAGACGAGATACCCGATTAGAAGCACCAGGAATCCAACACCAAAATATCGTTGATATCCAAAGGGGAGTGTTATATTATCATTTATGATAATTATTAAAAAATGAATAAAAATAATAGAAATTATTAAAAAATAGGAATTTATATGTTGTTTAAATATTACTATTTAAACATTGTTTTTTGTTAATAAATATTTATAATCCATCTTATTAATCTTTTATTTAAGACTATAACATAATATATAAGACTAAAAAAGTACCGTATATTTCGGCGTATAAGGCGAGAATCAAGATTCAGAGAACATTTCATGAATTTTATGCCAACCGGTTGTATAAAACGAGTGGTAAAAGATTGGTAGGTAAGTAGCTATTTGAAATGAAAAATTCTGTAAAATAATCTAACATATTCCTTCCTTTGTTTATTGAATTTTGATTGGATTCTTACAATAATCTTGTTCGAAATAATCTTGTTTCTTTTAGGATTGTGTTGAATAAATGTCATAACTGATTGGCAACAGAAGTGGTTAGAAATATTATTTTTTGACATAAATGTATTCCTAGTTTTCATCAAAGCCTCGTGAATGTGTTAGACGAAGTCGGAATTTCACTTGTTGAACTTTTTTTAATAAGATAGAAATCTGTGATCTTCCTTTGAATTTGGATCTTCTTTGAATCTTCGATATATTTCCCAACAAATCAATGCTTTTTAAAATATTTGCTAAATTCGATTATTTAAATAACTATCATTTAATTTTATTTCATACATTTAATTAAATTTAAATTTAATTGATACATTTAGTTCATATAAAAAACTAATTAAATTTAAGCTTATTTTTCCACTTCTTTTTATATACTTGCTTTCCTGTCATCTTGTCTCGTGTCCAGCCTCATTTTGCAATTTAAGCCAACTTCCCATGATTCTATGGAGCTGAAATTTTCAGGCTAGTTGTATTTTGCAAAAACGTATCGATTGAAAAAATCAAATGCACTCAATAGAAAGAAGGATTTTAAAAATTTTTTAAATGTCTTTATATTCTTAAAAATGTTTATGTTTTATTCAATTAACTTCTTAATTTTTCAAAAAAAACTTTCATAAAATCTAAATTAAAAAAATGAATTACATTCAATCAATTAAAAAAGTAGACATTAATGCTGAAAAAATTTGGAATAATGATTTAAATAGGTAAAACATGAAATACTTTTTTATTTGTATTTTATAATTTTTTTCTTTTCTTGTTCCTTCAAAATAACCAGAATAAAATAATATAAAAATAAAATTTATTTTATTATAAAACAAAAACAATTATAAAGTTCAATAAACTTTATTTGATCAATATTAAATTATCGAAAATAATTGAATTAATCTTCCGAATCACTAGAGTATCTTTTCAATTTGTACCATCACTGTTGAGTTTTGGGGTATATTTTCCATCGGAGACACAATAAATATAAAATTTTCTTTATCAAAACTTGTTTTCATTAAAGGAACTGTTGTATTGGTGAAACCTCTAGGATAATGAACTGTTTGCGGTACAAAGATCTCTGTAGGAGCATTAATATTTAAGTTGATTTTGAAAACCAATTTAAATGATGCATTATTTGAATTAAAGGAGTACTCTACTGGCTGACCTTGCAAAGCTCGTGGATATGTTCTGGCGAAAGATTTGACTACTGTAGCCTGTACGTTACCGTTTGAATCAAAAAATTGAGAGTCCCAATAAGTAAAACTCTGTAAATTTTCATCTGCCATTTTCAAAACAGCTTCGCATTCAAGGGTATTGATGGAGAGAGGGTTACCATCCGGGCTACATATACCAAATTCTGATAGAAGTTTACCACCCCCAGTCTTTTGAACATTTTCCAATGTCGATTGAAACAACTAAACAAATTAACTATAGTTTAAAATTTGATATCACATTCCAGGGGAAAAAATAAATATTAAAAGAAAATTAGTCTTTATCGAAGTGAGCAATTCCTGTGAAAAGTAGGCAATCTATTAGGAAAATGATCTTCATATGGAGGGACATCTTTAAGAATTTATCATTTAATTCTGAAAATGTACAATCGCATTGATAAATTTCTTGCAATAATAAATTATTTATATTTCCTATGTCATAGTCAAGTATCTGAATGTAAAAAATAACTTAATCCTTTCTTTCATTTTGTAACTGTGGTCGGAGCGCCACGCTATTATGCCACGCTCTGGATCATTTGACGTTGTGGAAACTGTTACCCAAAGATCTCGATTGGACATCCCACCGACGCCAGAAAGCCAAATAGTCCTACGATCGCCTTTCAGTGCCTGCGGGCATATCAAAATCCCACCTCATCTCTCGAGACTTTGAAATTGTGGACTGTGTGCCGGTCGGTTCCGCTGTGGATGACAGTTCACACGGGGGGTGGATTGTCAGCTCATAACATGATGGTACGTTTGACGTGTTAGTGTGGTTTGCTCAAAAGACGCCACTCTGATCTACACCTCAATGAATGCGTTTGACAGTCTCATATAGTGTGAAGACCCTTCGCTTGGTTTATATCACATTCGCTTTCCCCTTTTTATTGTTTGTACGAAAAAAAGAAAGTAGAACGCGAGTAAAAAGCAAAAGCGATACTACGTATATTTTATTTACAGCCAATCTATTATTTCAAATTATGTGATCCTCACATTCTATAAATATATTAAGCCGAGGCATTTTAGGAGGCGTAAGACGCTTAAGGCTTCAAAGAACTCCCCCATGCTGGGATTGACATGATCAAGCTCCATCGTAGAACGCGTTTCGCAACAATCTTCATCAAGATTAAAAATCTTGAATCATTACGATGCTATCAACTACTCGACTGCTGGGTCAATACTTCCCACAGACATGACACTCAGATTAGGATGCTAGAGCTTGTAAGTGGATTTCAAGCTCACTGTTACTACAATATTCTGTCGGTGCAGATATCGGCTAGCTTATCAGACACTTTAACCTAGAGACGGAGACGAACCCATTCTAATTTCCCACGGACAGTACGTGGAAGTATGTTTGCCTGGCTTGAACAGTTGATCTCTGAATTTCAAATGGTGTAAATATTTTTACTCATTTAAACAAATATTTTTGTGTTTCTTAATTTTTTGTCATTAAATTCAATTCTTTTTCTTTACAGTAAAGTTTTTGTAATTTTCCCAGGAACTTTTTGGTGATATCGACAGTATAAAGGGCAGCACTCAGCAGCTTATTTTCCATTTGTTTTTTAACTACAGTCATAAAAATAATATATGAAATAGTTTGCAGATAATAAAATTCTTAACAATAAACCCTGTAATTGTAAAAGGCGTAAAGTAACAGCAACATATGTTTTCAGTGTCAACAGCAACTAAAATACAGTAATTCGAAATTAAAATTTATTTACTGCCATATTTCTCAATCCTTTTTGTCTTTTGGCCTGAGACTTGACATATCTTTGTGGTAACAATTGTTGGTATATCAGACTGAAACGAAAACGTAGTTTCTATTTTGATCAAATATGATAAGTGGGGATCAGTTAGCCTTGTTCCCTGAGAAGATTTTGTTTCATAAAAGACAATAACTGTTGAACCAAACATTGTCATAATCTTTGTTGCAAACTTTTTGAAGTTATTAAACCTTTCAGGAAGGTATGAAAAAACAGGTATATCCACTTCAAGATACTTTGCTCGGAGTGTAGAATTAGATTGTATTTCTAAAAGTTCTATTTGTAGGCTTTCTTCCACCTTTGCAAAATAAAATATGAATGGTGATCAGAATAATACAAACTGATGTTCAAAGAATGAGAAATCACAAAATTTTTCCTGGAATTCCTTTGACAATAGCTTCAGGTTATTGTCATACTTAGCAAAGCTAAATATAGTCTCTGTATTCGCTGTGTTCTTCAACTCTTTACATAAAAAGAAAATGAACTAAATTTTCATACATAGGAGTTTGTTTTTAACATGTAATTTCAGATTAAGATCAGTTAAATGTGCAGTTATTATCCACAGCGAAAGCTTGGTCTTTGAGCCAAACGTTATTTTTTATTTCATCCCTGTTTTGACCTTTCATTTCAAAACACATAACTATTTCTTGTCTCAGCTTATAGAATCCTGTCAACACTTTGGGACAGAACAACCAGCAAATTTATGGGTAGAGTGGAAAGTCTGTGACCTGATTATTCATATATTCCAACAGTTGACTGAACTGACATTCGTTGAGAGCACGACCTCATATAAAGTTTATCGTCTTTGTCACCAAGCTAAGCACATGATCCAATTTTTAAATTATCGAACAAAAAGTTTGCTGATGAATTATACAGTGAAAGTGTACAAATGATGAATATTTATGTGAGTTTTCTAATTTTTTTGTAACTCGGAAGAAACACCATTATGTCTGCAAACCATATTCTCAGCACCATCAGTAGATAAACATACAAGCCTTCACAAATCAAAGCCATATTCCCACAGAGCCTGATCGACTTTCGTAAAAATGGTTTTGCTTGTCGTGGTGCCATGAATGCGTACCAATTCAAGCAGTTCTTTATAAATGATAAATTACAGGACATAATGAAAATTACAAGTTGTGCTATTCCACTGACGTTAAAAGACTTATCAATAGTAATAGAAAATATTCAAATCTTGATGACGCAGCCTTCAACTGTTGTTTCACATCAACTGACATTTCATCAATCTTATCAGCAATAGAGTTTCTGGTTAGTGAAATGTCATTGAAAAAAATGTACTTTCTCTGGACATATAATTTCAGTTGTTTTTACAAGGCATTGCTTTATGAAATACCTTTCATTACAAGATTTCCCGTTCAAGGCGATCACTTTGCTGAGTTCATCGTTTGCAGTAACGGAAGCAACAGAACATTTCTAAATTTTCGTAAAATATGTTAGTTGTTGTGTCAAATTAGTCTTCAACTCCTTTAATTTTGAAACATGCATTCGGCTATCATATTTGTTCTAAACTCTGTGGTTCGTTTCATATTGTCTTTTCAAGTTGTACTCTTTTGAAGTGACGATGTAGCTGTTGCAAATTGGACAGTGTATCTTCCCGGCTACTATTATGCAAAAATATTGTGATTCAAAATTCTCTCTAAATACTCGTTTTTCATCGATCAATTTTCTTTTTCTCATTGCAGAGGTTACACTAGCAATTTATAATCAGTTTTTTTTATTTTTCGAATACATCTCTCTGTTTAAAAACTTTACAACGCATAATAAACTGGCCATGATTATATGTCATAAAGTGAATATAGAGATTGTAGGTGGTTGTGTGTAATTTAGAGTTGGAAATATTTGTGCGAGCCGCAGCCATGTCTCTAAAGGGCCACATACTTGACATGTCTGGTTTATAGAAAATGAATAATTTTGTCATTTAAAACACTCAATAAGGTTGTATAGAGACTCATTTACACATTAATCTTATGATCTCAAGATCTGATATATAGCGTTTTACAGACCACTCTCTTAATAATTATTAAATTGTTTTTCAAAAATATGAACAAAAATATTTTGCCTTTATAAGCAGATATAAAATTCATATTATTTCTTTATGACCTGACGATGACAGTTATACCGTCGAAATTAATTGTCCATAATAATAATTTTTTTCTTTAAATGGCGTATTTATGTTTTCAAAATAAAATGCAATAATTTTTAATTATTTGAAAAAATAATTTGTAATAATTTTTTGATACTTAATGTTCTCCCATTTGGATTGAAACAGTTACTAAGTATTTGGTTCAGATACTCGTACTAGTGTACCAGGTGCTTAAAATTTTAAAATAAAATCATGAAACGAAGGATTAAAAAGATATGGACATCATTGAGACTACCCTATTTTGTGTTGATATGATGGATTTGTTTATTTTTTCTTTGTGGTGATATTTTGTGTCGACTTACTTTTCAAAATTTTGTGCATTTTGCCCTTCAGAAAAATTTATTTTATCATGAATAAAATGTATTCCAGTCCGAATTATGTTTAAATTTGAGCTGAAATGTTATCTGAAAAGTAAAATATGAACTCTAAGATCATTTTAAAAAGAAAAGTAACTCAAATAGATCAGAATTTATAAGGAATCCGAAACTAAAGACATCAAATTAAACAGATTCATATTTTACAAACTGATATTAGTGCTTTATTTAAACTGGTGCTAATATTAAACAGATCATTTGAATTGAACTATTAAATTTAGTCATTTATCTGTCATGTGAATTGATTGATAATACGAATAAATATTGAAAATAAATGTGTTAATTAAATAGAATATTTCTCATTGAATCTGCGTATATCCACCCTGACAGATTTACATGACCATTATTATCATATCAGTGATACTTTACATCCAAGTGATGTACTCGGGAATCCATGACACTTGATTCCGGGGACTTAATCCAGGGACTGCTAATCCCAATGACATTTAATCCCGGGGTATTTTTTTAACAAACACTACTGGAAGCACATCAATATGTGCCATAGCAAGATATGGCTGTCGAAGATGAAATTTTTGTGAAATCTGAGTCTCCGTTAACTTGCATGACAAGATGGAAGTGAGCAGTCCTCACGGGGATGCAACCCCTTCTCCAAGCGGAGGTTGAAAATATATCGTATCCCATCAACCATGTGTGGCAAGTATCATCAGCAACGATCCAGCTTGAACTGGAATAAGAGAGGAGCAAATAAACCGAAGTGGATGGATCAGTGGACGTTAATGTTGTTACAGTCGAGGAATCGGACCCTGATGGTACAGAAAAACTGTCTGGAGAGCCCTCTTGGTGGCGGCTCAACAGAACGATTCCTCGATTTAAGAATTTTGCGTACTCGGGCATTGCAGGACGGAGGTGACAGAGTGACACACTGCTGAGCCAGTGTCTGCTAATGTGCCTTGAGGACAGGGGATATGTGGAATTAGGACAATAAATTGTAGTTGGCTTAATTCGCTTAAGATATCGAGGTGTTTTTAAATTGAAGAATAAACGTTATAACTGGTATTTTTTTCTGTTTTACAACATTAACACTTTAGCAAATTGCCTCATCTTATGGGAAATTAATGAAAAGATTTACAACATCAAATGTATTCATAATTTCATTTCCGAATCAAAGTCCAAATTATTTTTTTTATTATTAATTCAGAGTTTGTATGATTTAAATTATATAATTTAGGCTAAGTTTGATTTGCACCTCTAACTTTAATCTCGAATGAAAATTTAAACAATTTTTTATATATTGTATATATATACTACCCAAATTCATATGTATTCAGACACGTAAAATAATTCTTATTAAAAATTTTAAATTATAAATAATATGTACTTATTTGTATTATAGATAAATTAATTTGATATTTTACGATAATCTAAATACAATTCCAAAATAATTTGAAGAAATATAATAAAAAAGTTAACTAATAAAAATTTAATTAGCATTTAAAAATTTGTTCTCAAATTCAAAAGAATTCGGACACTTAATAAAAATTATAATATAAATGTAGGCAATGAATTATTTTTAAATTCAATATGGATTATTAGTAAAAACACATGTAGTTATTATTGTTTAAATATTTTAGTCAGTTAAACTTTCGTTATTTTTAAAATATGGTTCGTGGAAAAAAGATGCATACGGAAATGCGTGAGCAACTATTAGGTGTATAACTTAGTTTTTTGGTTTTTTTTGCAGAACAGACAAGTTTATTTATATGACATAATAAGTTTTATTCTAATCAAAATATTTTCCATCGTTAATTATGACTTTCGACCATCTTTCAGGCAAATTATGAATTCCATCGAAAAAAAGTTTTGATCTTTTGATGCGATCCATTGTTCCAGCCATTTTTTATATGTTCCTAGTTTCTGAAGTGTTGGTCCCGAAGAGCACTTTGCATTGATCGGAACAGATGATAATCTGATGGGGCACAATCTGGTGAATAGGCAGTATGTGGTAGAATTTCCCATTTAAGTGCTTCCAACGTGTTTTTTTTACTTGTTTTGCGACATGTGGCCGAGCATTGTCACGGAGCAAAATCACTGTGCGCTGTTTGTTGGCTGGAATAGGACGTTTTTCCTTCAATGCATCGTTCAATTTCATTAACTG
>MQRK01250343.1:9693-25051 GCA_001938485.1 Girardia tigrina
ACGATACACCTACTATTTAATTCCACCTACTATTTTAATAGTAGGTGGAAAATTTTTTGAAAACTTCATTACACCTACTATTTCATGTCCACCTACTATTTGATGTTATCCGTTAATTATTTTAGCACTTAGTTGAAACTGTTCCTACACTGTCATTAACTGAAGCAAAAGATAGTAGGAAAAAACATTCAGGTGAATATGTCTAATGGGATAGAATTTTTCATCGAATCTCATCCAATGCTTCCTGGCCAACCGTATTTACATGAGATAAAGTGCTGATATGGTTGAAGATCACTTTACATTTTCGTATCTCATGTTCTGGTGGTAACAACAATCCTCAGTTCATAAAAAAATATTTTGCATAAATATTCATATATTTGAATAACATTGAAAGTTTCTGTAAGTTAATTTTGTGTTTGAAATATCTTTTGATCCACCAATGCTTGTGGTTTTGTATCTACCAATTTCTTTGCTGGTCTTGATGTTTTAATTTTCTTGTGATAAAATTATAATTGAAAGTTGTTTTCAATAACATGTTCTCTATAAGCATCAACAAGCATATGAAAAGATTTAGTGACTGTTTGCTGCAATTCAAAACAGAAAAGAAAATAAAGTTTATTTGTTTGGAATTCTAATATTTTTGCTAAGAAGAGCTGTGTTTTAGTCACGAAGACAAACCTTTTTAACGAAATATTACTGATAAATGTCGAAACTAAAAATGATACTTAAGTCAGCCATTACAATTGAAGATTATCTAAGATACTGATATTCATCACGAGAGGTTTGGTATGAAGTTGTGGAGATAATATAAAGTTAAATCGAAATAATATGATGTATATTTCTTCTAAGGCCTTTAAAATCATTTAAAATTTTAGATTTATTTAATAAATTTACTAATAATGATTAAAAATGATAATTTGTTACTCAATTTAAATAGTAATTAAAATTTTTATTATCTAATTTAAAATTTGGAGTATTATTATTACTGTAGGTTTTATGTATTAATTTTTAATTATTAGGTTGTTGCAAAAGCAATACAGGTTTTTGAACCTAAACTTTAAACAATTGTAACTCAGAACAGAATATACTTTATTGATCGAAATAAAACCATCAGAATCAATGCATTTTTGCCAACAAGAAACAAGTTTATTGATGCCCCTAGGGTAGAACTTCTGAGTTTTGAATGCGATGAAAGCGTAAAAGGCGTTGTTGGCGTCGTCTTGGTTTTGAAGCATTTTTCCTGCTTAAAAAAATGGTAGTCGGTGGGCGAGAGGTCCGGTGAGTAGGGTGGATGAGGCGGAGTTTCATAGCCCAATTTTTTTAGCTTTTGTAGGGTTGGTGTTGCGATGTGTGGCCGGGTGTTGTCTTGGAGTAGAATTGACCCCTTCATATTGACCAATATCGGGCAGATACGTCGGAGCTCGTAATGCATTTTGTCAATTTGTTGGCAGTACTTCTCTGTGGTGATCGTTTCACCCGTATTCAGAAAGCTGTAATGGTTGAGACGGGCTACAGACCACCAAACAGTCACAATAACCTTTTAGTGGATTTTCGGTTTCGGAAAGTGGTGAGAAGCCTCATCGCGGTCCAACCATTGTGCCGAGCATCGCCGATTGTCGTAAAGAATCCACTTCTCATCATATGTCACAATCCGATCGCGAAAGGGGTCGTTCTTGTTGCGCAGAAGAAACGAAGACGACACCTAAAAACGATGATTTTTTGATTTTCGTTCAATTCATGAGGCACCCATTTATCGAGCTTTTTCGACTTTCCAATTTCCTTCAAGTTCCGAGCGACGGTTGAGGGATCAACGTTAAGCTCTGTTGCGAGTTCTCAAACAGTTGTGCGTGTATCAGCTTCCACCAGCTCCTTCAATTCGTCGTTGTCGATCGTCGATGGGCGGCTGCAATAAGGCTCATCTTCCAGGCTGGTATTTCCAGAGTGAAACATTTGGAACTAGCACTGCACCATGCATTCGTTGACACTTCACTTGCCCCAAACTTCGTTGATGTTTCAAGCAATTTGAGCTACATTACACCCTAGTTTGAACTCGTAGAAGTAAATGTTGTAAAAATCACGTTTTGACATCTTCAATTAAAATCGAAATTATTAAAAAAAATAAACATTATAATAAGTTTCAGACAAATACATCTGAAAGAGTGTAAATTAAGCTTTCCAATGACTCATAACATCATACATGCTTTAGTCGTATAACATTGCGGTAAATATAAAAAAATCAAAAACCTGCATTCCTTTTGCAACAACCTAATATTATTAAACACAAAAACGGATCCAAGTTAGATGAATTGATAATAATAATAATATGATATTATATCTAATAAATGTGAATTTAGTAAATTTAATCAGAATGGTGACTTATCTGCATTCTATTGATAATGTTTATATTAATTGTATTATCATTTAATGATGGCATTTAGTTTAATAAATAATTTCAAATTTATTCCATCATCGTATGTTGAATTCCAACTTTTTTTATTCGTTTTAATATTAGAAGATTGAGGTTACATTAAATCTATCTGTTTATAAATGTGTCAATTTTCTATTCATGCAGTAAGTAGGTAAACAAGATTGTTTTATTTAAAACTGAAGGCATAATTTTTTACTTCATTATTCGATTTATGAAAACAAGGGTCGTTCTACACTGTTCGCACCAAATGATCATTGAATGAGAACTATTAAAAATACCACTGGGTGCAACTCAAATTTTCAGGAACCGATGCACCGTGCTTAATATTTACTACAAATGTTTAAACATAATCGTTACTAAAGATAAACATTAGTAATAAGAACATTGATTTTGGCATAGGAGTTAATAGCCAATCGCAAAGAAACGAGGACTCCAGATCCATGTGATCCATCTAATTATTGGTACCACTAACTTAATATGTTGCACAATCGATAATAATTATTTTACTGTAGTAAATATACACAGAATGACATTTTAAAATGTCACTGATTAATCTTTGACTGTAATTGTGATAATCACGCAGACCAGGAAATTATCAATATCATACTTTTTGATATAAAATTATAAGTATTTTAATTGGTGTGTTAAATTAAGAAAATAATTGAATGCAAAATTGTAGTATAAATTTTATACATGTTCAGATACCAGGCGTTGTCGAAGCTCTGAAATTCGATAATCGTGTAGCCTCGAATTATTCTATAAATACTGTCAATAAGACTCGTAATGCATTCCACGATTTCTCTGGTGGAACTGCACTATTTACATTTCCCAACACTCCTGTAAAATGTGCTGGTGCTCCACAGAAGGTCATGTACTTATTTGATGATTTTCTTCGACAAGTACTTTTTATATTGTTCTATGATTTCAAAGATATTATGAAAACAGAGGAACATTAGAAATAATGCCAATATTCAATACTGTACATCGCTGCCAACGATCTTCGGTATCAAAAAGTATGCCGAAAAACTATCAGAAATTTGCAGCGAACGTAATCTGGCAATCAAAACGAGAACTAATTTAGTCGAGGTATGAAATATTATAAATGAATTATTTTATTCCTTTCAAATATACAGTGCTAAACATGAAATTATTGTAAATTATACAACAATTTATGACAACCAAGACCTGTGCATAAAAATACGCGGATAACACTAACCATTTAATTAATTAATTTTTTTAATTTATTTGATAAAAAATAATAATAAAAATAAATTTTTTAAAAATTTTCTTGATTGGAGGAGTAGAAAGAATTTTCTTTAATTTATTATATTTGTATTATATTGTTCTTATATTTGATAAAATTAGTTACCATATTTTCATTTTATTTAAAATTCATTTATATAAATTGGCATATTGTTATTCCAGATGGTTTGATTATTATTAACTGATGGATAATATTTTTATTTGAATTCTCTTCTTATTTAAGAAAATAGAAGTTTATATCTGTTTAATAAATCCATCAATTTAATAAAAAATAATTGAAACAATTAATATCAATATTAGGATATACGTGGTGTGTTCAATACGTATCCGGTCTGACAAAGAAAACGAATTCCGAAAAGAGCCATTTTTATAACACAACAAGTCTAACGTATGTTGGCATCATTTTTCAACATTTTTTTCATTTTCAACATAATGTCCATTTCGCTCCACACATGTCCGCAAACGAATACACCACTTTACTGTCAGTATTGTGATTATTTTTCACCCTACACTTGTTGAAGTTCATTAAAAATTCTAACAAAAAGAAAATTTATTGGAATCAATTTTTAGACATAAAAAATAATTTACCGGAATGTTTAAAATAATTTATTTTCAAATTATTAAAAAAGAAAAACTAGCAATAATATTTTTATTTTGTTGGTTTAAAAATAGTATTATTACCCGAAAATAATGCTGAAAAGCAGAGAGAAGTTGAAAAGAAAATATTCAACTACACAATTTGTCCGAAATATCAAATCAATGCAATTCTTTTAAACAGAGTCAAAATTTGAATGGTTCATATTTAAAAAAATATAAAAAAATGAATTTCGTCCAATCATCCGAGTTTTTAAGTTTTTACCGAGTGTTTAACCTAGATATTTGAAATAAACTTTTCCGAGTCATTTTGTTATTTCAATTTATTTAAACCAACTTTCACGATAAAACCGTTATGTTGAGTATCCGAAAGTTGAGCATTCAAGTAACTTTCTGAGAAGTAAAGTTAATGTGGTTCAAAAAATCAAAAATATTAACAATTGTATTTCTCAACACCATTCGAACTATTCTTATATACCGTAAAAGTCATTTTTGCTTATTATTTTAGGTTGATCCAGCAAAACATGTTGCTACATTTGAAAACTTGGATTCTAAAACAAGATTTAACATAGAAGTAATTTCTTTTATTTTCATTGTTATTTTGATAAATATGTTTTCCATGTTTAAATATTTAGTTTTATTTTTTATAGTGCTTTTCATTTAATTTAATCCATTTTCAACATATTTAATCCATTTAATACATTTATAGATATATTTAATAATTTTTTAAATTATATACAACAAATAAAATTTAACAATTGAAAAAAGAATAAAACCTACCGGGTTTTTCCGAAAATAAACGCATCTGCGCTGATTTTTTGCTTCCATATGAATTGATCAAAGAATAATTGGTCAAGTTCTAGGTACAAATGACAGTTTCCAAAAATAACCACATGCGCCTATTTTATGGGACAAAGTGGAACACCTAATAACATAAAAACTAAATCCAAGACCATGCGCTTATTTATGGAAAATCTCGGTACTATAAATGTTCTATTTTAAAATTTTTCATCATTTAAAGCTTTAACAGCAAACTGTTTCATATGATTAAAATATGAATGCTCTTTTCTTCACTTAAAATAAAACTGCTACTTATAGCTGAATTAAGTCTTTCAGCATTATCACAATTCAAACTTTTTTATGCGATTTTTCTACTTGGAGAAAACATACTCAATTGATTTTAATTGAGGAGAGTACGGCGGGATAAAAGAAATTTGGTGAATATTTACTTCAACCAGGTGCGTCATAGCTGTCTTGTGTATAGCTGTCTTGAAAATATAAATAAATTGCTGCATTTTCATGATATTTCGTACGATAAAACCACCAAATCTATATACAGGCTGTCCCACAGGGTATGTCTTAGCTTATTTTGATGTTAAATTGAAGTTTAGGGTCTATATATTGTATATTGACTAATAAAAATTTTTAAAAATCCAACATCATATAACGAATTACTTAACAAAGTTTTTCAAAAAACTTTGGAAAAACAAGTTAAATAATGACTCATTTTATAGATTATTCGATTTTAAACAACTTTTTGGAAGTCAACATATGCCCTAAAATGACCAGTAACAAAGTTATTCAATAAATTATAAGTTTTAAAAATGTGGATTTATCGATATTTAAATTAATTTCATCGATTAAAACAATAAATCGATCAATTTGTAATTAAATTTTGATCCCTAGAATCCATATTGTTTATTTATAGTGTGTTTTAGTTTTGACAGTGCTCAAGTTTCATCTTTATTCAGCGAAAATGAACCGATATTCTACAGAACAACGATGTTTTATGGTTTTATTTTATCGAGATACGAATTCACCATAAGAAGGGATTAAATTATTGAAGAAAAAGTTTGGAAATCACCACAATATAGATCCAAAGACAATTAAAAAGTTAGTGAAGGCATTTAAAATGAATTAAACTATTTTTATCATTATTTTAGAGTATTTGACAAATTTATGACTACTGGTAGCGTAATGGACGATAAAAAAGGGATGCAAATGAAGACAGATACGGTTATTGTCGAAGAAAATGTTAAGAAAGTTGAGGAATTGATCAAGAAAAGCCCTTCAACATCGATTAGAATGACAAGCAAGCAACTGGACATCAGCAAATCCTCGGTACAAAGAATTATCAAGAAAGAATTGTCGTTATTTCTATACAAGAATCAAACTAATCAACTCATGAATCAACGTTCTGGTGAAAGACGTTTGGAATTTGATAATCAAATGTTGACAATGCCAGAAAATAACGATATTGATTTCGGAAAAATTTTCTTTTCAGATGAAGCGCACTTTCAAATGGAATGATGTGTTAATAAGCAAAATTGTAGAATTTTGGTATCAGAAAATACACATTATTCCATTATTAAACGCTTGAATCCGAACAGATTAACTGTCTGGTGTGGTTTATCTTCAGAAATGATTATTGGACCGGTTATCTTTTCTGAAAATATTAAATCAACGGTTTATTTAAACATTCTTCAAGAATAAGTGGTACCTTATTTGTATGGTTTGGGAAAAATAAGCGACTTTTATTTCATGCAAGGTGGTGCTAGATCGCATAGAATCTGCGAAGTATTCGATTATCTTTCAGAACATTTCGACGGTCGAATAATTGGATTGGATTCAGAAAAATTTACTGGTGAAGGAATATGTTGGCCTCTTTATTCACCTGATTTGAATCCATGCGATTATTTTCTTTGGGGATTCATAAAGGATGGTATTTATAGAACTCCAGTGGTTAATTTGGAAGATTTAAAAAATCGAATTGAAGCCAGGATTCAAGAGATCCCTCCTGAAATGTTAAAGAGTTGTAAAATACTTTGAGCAACGATTAAGAAATGTAATAGTTTCAGAAGGATCTCACTTTGAAAAACTTTTATATTAACAAATATTGTTTTTTATTGAATAACTTTGTTACTGTTCATTTTAGGGCATATGTTTACTTCAAAAAAGTTGTTTAAAATTGAATAATCTATAAAATGAGTCATTATTTAACTTGTTTTTCCAAATTTTTTTGAAAAACTTTTACGTAATTTGTTATATAATACTAGATTTAAAAAAAATTTTATTGGTCAATATACAATATATAAACCCTAAACTTCAATTTAACATCAAAATTAGCGAAGGCATACCCTGTGGGACACCCTGTATTTCTGATGAACATCTGAAGCAAGTGATGCGCGATGAGTTGTATGGAAAAGCATGAAGATTGTGTCATCATGCGAATCTTGAAAGAATTCAGTTGAATTTTTGTTACATACTATTCTTCTAAAACCACATGCGATAAAGCAATTATTTAAGAGTTAATACTTTAACATCTTTATTTTTAGCTGCTATCCAAATTGCGTTCAACACATTAACTTATTTCTTTTATACTAATCTGTCGTTTGTTGATTGAAATTTGGTAATCTAGCAACCTCCTTCTGGTATGTGATTTCACTATGTTGTCCAGTAATGGAGATGATTTTGCATGTAATGTAAAAAACTTACAAGAGTCTATTTGGAGCCGTTCGGTATCGAAGTGCTGATTTGATAGACATTAAATTACAGATAAAAATGATGTTTACTACTGTGTTCGTTCTGGACAGCTGTCAGAGTACAAGGAGTGTCGGATAGAGAGATTGAACTGTATGTACAAATATTAAATATAATGATTTTATTATTCATGTAATATATTTGATAAATTTGGATTACAGAATTTTCAGAATTATTTATTTCGTTCAAAAATATATTTAAATTAGTGAAAAATGTTTAAAAATTGTTAGAAAATATTTCTGTAAACCTTAAAAGCATAAAAATTTAATCAAATTTTCACACCTGCAAATTTTTTAAAGATTGGAAGAGGGTTAAATTTAACTGGAAACGGGTTTAATTAAACTAAAAGACATGTATATATGAAAAAAATAATTTACAGAGATACAGTGGGCGGCAGCTATTTGAGAACATATAATATAGGGCCACAATTTCCTCTGTGTTAGAGTAACATATTTTTTTCTGTTGCAGATAGACATGGAAGAACTTACTCTTACGCAAGAAATGAAGAGGAATGTAGTAACTGTCTCCTTAACTGCTAGACACATTGATTCAGAAACTGCTGCATCCTTTAAGTCACCCGATCATTTGTATTCAAAGTTCAGAGAGAATTGGGAGCTGCAAAGGGTTATTTGGTGGAAGTTTCCCAAAGGAAAAGACATTGTCGACGTTCTGAAAGTATAAGCTAAGTCAAAGCTGCCATCAAAGTTGACCCATGGAAGTCGATGAGGGCACTGGCCAGAAAGCTGTAAGTTGATGATGCTACCATTCGACGTGTGGTTTATGAGGAACTCCGTTAAAAATCATAAGTGATGCGGAGAGGACAGTTCATGTTAGAAAGAACCAAGGTGAACCACTTGACCAGAGCTAAGTGCTTTCTGAACAAGCTCAAACATCCAGAAGATTCAGAAATGATCTGGGTGTTATCAAACGAGAAGAATTTTTTTCAGGATCAAAGGGTGAACTACAAAAAATGATCGGTGGCTATGTTAACGTCTTAATGAGGCACCTACGGTCCTGTATACCGAATTTCCAGCATCATTTGAAGGTGATGTAATGCCTATACATTTTTTTTATTCCAAGTGCCAGAATTAATGCCGTTGCTTACACCGAGGTTTAGTCATAATTGTCAAGCCTTGGATTGCTACGGTAGCATGTAGAGGCCATATATTTTTCTGAAATACTCAGCATGATCTCGTATAGTAATAACAACATAAGAATAGATGGCTATGAATTTGCATGGCCGTGTCACACCTAAAGTTTGCCCCCCCCTAGCTTATCAGATGTCAATCCTCTGGATTTTTATGTGTGGGACGTAGTTAAGAGACTCCAATAGTCATCCTCATAACATTATTTTAGCTCTCAGAGTTGCTGAAGTGGATGCAATGGCCAAAATTCCAAAGACCCATCTCATTACTTCCTGCAGTCAGTTTCGGCAGCGTATTGTCGCTGATGGTTGGTTTAATAAATGACATCGACCTTTATCTATGTGTTGATCTATATGAAACTTTAATATGCAATAAATGTTCTTTTTCTTTTGTCTATTCATTTTTCCAACGGTCATCATTTTGTTCTCAAATAGCTGCCGCACCCTGTTTTTGACAAAATTATTAAATTTTAGGTTTAATTTTACTTCATGAAGTTGTAAAATTTTAGTTCAATACAAAACTAGAGTAGTAATAAATTTATTTCTGCAAGAACAAAGTTTGGATTATTGAATTTAAAAATTTTGAAAAACTTATTTATAATAGTCCATATTTATTATTTGTCTGTAATTTTATTTCAGTATAATTTTCTACATGTTACGCCACCAATGGGCGGTTATGATGTTATCAAGCAAAGTAAATTAAGTGATGAAACTGGTTTTGTCGATGTCAATCGTGAAACTTTGCAACATAAAAAATATTTAAACGTTTTTGCTATTGGAGATTGTTCGAATTTACCAACATCCAAAACAGCCGCAGCAATTGGTTAATAATTTATATTTATTTGTAAATTTTAATTATGTAAATAGATATCTTTTTTCAATTACTTTTATTGAAAGGGTTTAAGAAAGAATCATCCTTAAATGATGATGCATTTAAAGTGGAAATGAGTCTGAGAGTGTGACATTTTGAGACAGAGAGGGTAAAAATAACGACCGTAAAAGACATTAATAATATAGTAATAATATTTTGTATTTATAAATAGCAAACCTTGTACTTTAATGGATAAAATCACTGCCAGACACTTCCTTCAGTGATCCACAAACGAAAACAGATCATTTTCGAAAAAAACTGGTATCCTTTTCCTAAAATATATAGTAAGAAAGTATTGTGAGATCATCTTTCTAGTAGATTCTTGGGCCCTCGCTGATGTTCTTCAATTATACAAGAATAAATCCCTCGGAGTCAATTCAACGCTGTTCGGTAGATTCAAAACAAGCACTAGAGAATTTTGTCATATCTGGTTCATTGATCAGTGTACACTGTTGCATTGTCATGCAAAAGATGGAGGTCCCAGTTCTTAGGTTTCTGGTGTAACTTTTTCACATACCGTTTTTCTGGAAATATAAGATGTGTCTTATAATAATTTTGATAGAAAAATTACCAGTAGGTCTTTTACTAGCATATTTTCGAAATTAGAAATAAAAAATAGAAAAAAATAAGAATAAAAACCACAAATAAATTTATACTTCAACATAAACCTCATCTTCTTCCATAAAATATTCGTTTTCATAACCGTTTAAAGCTTCTTCTTGGTCATCAATCGATCACAAGTTACATGCTCTTAATACTTGATCACCTAATCTTTCGTGCTTAGCGATAAAAGTATCTTCGACTCGTTTATCAAGGGATAAATAACAAGAACGTAAGGCATTCTTAACAGTATCGGGTGATATTTTTCCCATGCTTTCTTCACCCACCCTGATATTTCTTGAATATTTGGTTTGGCATAATTACCATTACCGTTTCGTATTTGTCGTTTTTCAATAAAATCATTTATTTCTTCCTTTAAAAACCTTTAAATGGTTTGTAGATAGCTAAATCAAGTGACCGTAAATATGCTGTCATTCCAGATGTTATCATAACTTGATCAATTTTACGCTCTTTTAAAAAACTCATTCATAGCTGCAGATCTATGAGTACTAGCCGAATCCCAAAAAATGAGTTCTTTTCTGGCATATCAATCCATTCTTTAATAACATCTTGAGTACACCATATTTCCATTTTCTCTATTTTCCCTTTAAGAATAATGAACAAAACAACTTTAGAGCATTCCATTCTTATGGTCAATGTACTTTCATATCCAGTTCCCGGTATATAAACGGATGAAGCACCTTTTGGATTTATAGTACTTTGAGAATTTTGTCCTAGGTAAACGGCCGTTTCATCCATTGCAACGATTTCTGACAGCTGATATTTATTAAAATCAATATTATCAATAAATTTCTTGAACTCAACAGCACGCTTAATTATTTCAGAATCTTCAATTTTAATTAATGTTGTTGAACGCCTAATGATTAGATTCAAAGTTTCCAAAAATCGGTCTAACCAACCTTCCGATGATTTAAATTCATCAAAATAAATGTTATTTTCATTTGTGAGACTAATCGCAAACTTTTGAACATCTGGTCTTTGGACTACAAAATTTGATTTTAAATTTTGGAAAAGGTCTTATATTTGGAGAAACACATTAGTATGCAGTAATAGTGTGTCTATGATTCTCTGAGTGAATTGAATTTATCCTAAGTATCTATCCTTAGTATTCCAAAGGTGCTTAGCATGATTTATTGAATAATAAAAATGAAAATTAATCAAAAGCATAGAATATTGTGGCTGTTATACTTTTTATAATAAGGATACTAATCAATGGGATAATGATTCACAATACAATCTCTCATAATGTCCATTAACTGTAAAAAAAATCTTTAATTTTTTTAAATAATGCTTTAAAATCGAGGAAGTATTGTCTTTGCAATATTTGCAATGATATAGAACTTTAATCGTTCTTCTCAACTGAGAGTGAGATGACGATTTGTCTCTATAGTTTGGCCTTCCTCTAGTATGCGGATAACTGCGTAGCAGCTTTGACGAACAGGGTATTGAAACATAGGCTCTGTATTTGATACAACCTTTTAATCGGATAAGGTACGCTATGGTCGTTCTACACGTCCATCAAATGTAGATCTGCGAACTTTCAGATCTCTGGTTTGTTTTGGCATATTACAAATGAAAGATCAGTTGTGATCTTGGTATTCATAGTTTATGTAATTCCTTTGCTGACCCGACATTTTGTACAACTGAAAATGAACACACAATTCGTCTCTTTCACTTTTATGTCTATCATTCGAAAAGCTTTTACTTCATCCTATATTTCTTCTGGTCTTTAATTAGACATAGACACAACTAAGAGATCCTCATTCGTGGGATTTAGTCAATCTATCATGTCATTTTGTTCGTCAATTTGTATGATCTTTTATCAAATCATTCGTTAGCCACCCATTCGTTTTACTCAAGTGCACTCGTCTCATTATACAGTCATACAGATGAACCATTATGTAGGGTCTGAGCGACCAGCATGGTTTCCTGTTATAATAATGTGTGCATATGAGATACATTAATACCCTCTCCCACTGGTTTGTAAAACCCCATTTCATAGTAGTGGGTGCGTGTGCGTGAATGTGTGTATGCATGTTCATTTCTGTGTCAACATTTTCTGAAGTACATTGGTGGGTGTCACGGCAAGATATTATGAGGACGGGAGGGTCATCTTCCGTAGTTGGTTGAGAACCACTGATCTATGTTATTTTAAATATTCTAACTCATTTATATAAATATTTTTTCATTATAATCCAAAAAAGTTTAAATTTTAACATTATCTTTAACATTTAACATCACCAAAGTCAACCAAACTTGAAATGGTTTTAATAGTGCAACTAAGGAGTAGTCTCAGCGAAAAGCACAAACATATGACTCAATAATTAACTGTATAAAATTGATAAATAAATTCAGACAGTACGGTCACACTCGAATAAATTTGATTATTTTACAAATCTCTGATTATATGACTCAGTACAAACTTATCATTAATTGAACTAGATTGATAACATTATTATTCAGCCTCTCAGCAGAATGTTTTATTTACCAATCTCTATTCTCTCATGAATGGAGGCCTACCTGACCTAATGAAAGTTACATTTATTGTAGATAAATTTATAAATTTGATTTTTAGTACGATGGTTACACATCTTGCCCTTTAGTTACTAAATATGACAAGTGCATTCTAGCTGAGTTTGGATATGATGGGGAAGTTCTAGAAACATTTCCCATTAATCAGGCAAACGAGAGCTATCTTGCGTATATTATGAAGGCACATTTTATGCCACAGTTGTATTGGTATGGTCTTATCAAGTATTGATTATCAACATCACGCTTTGTTTGAATCTTTATTCACTTTGAAGAGGTCGATGGAATGGTCCCACGTTTATCAGGAAAGCCTCTCATATGGGCAAGAAGATAATGAAGATGTTCTGAACTTTATTTACTATCATTGGAATCAGTTCTCAGATGAATTCATAACATTTGCCATCATTTTTTCAGTTATTTTTTCAAATGATTTACTTTTTTCAATAATATTTCGATATTTTTACTTTTTTTTAAAAAAAATGTGATTATTTACGATTAATTATTGATTTTTTTCATCATAGAACGTCATTATAAAAATAATTTATTTCTTGAAATAAAGTTATATAACATTGAAAGTTTTGTTCGATAATTTTAGCGTTTTCTTTTTTTTCGAGGTTTATTGGAATTTTCTTTATTTTTTATGTGACAAAAGGTTTGGGTTGTTGTCTGAGCTCTGAGCAATTTCTATATAAAAAATAGAACCCATTCATTTTATCTAAAAATTATTTTAGTATTTTGTCGGGTCAAATGACATTAAAAAGAAGAAAGGTATTTCAATAAAAATGATGATAGTTTTGCTGTTTATTTATTAATGATTGACGATTTATTTGCTGGACCTACAACTGAAAATACGAATAGCTTATGTTTGTACGTACCGCAGTTAAGTAAGATTGTTAAGGGATAAAATGTTTTTATAAAGTTATTTGTTACATAGTATATTTTCTATAAAAGTTGGTACTGGTAAAAGTATCAACATCAGTTAGATTCTTATTAGAGAAAAGCAGAGGTTCTTGGTGGGGTACAAATTAAATTCAAAGGGTTGATAAAAGTTAACTAGTTAAAGTTAAAAGGTGAATTAATGTTACTATGTTTTGATAATGAATATAATTGATTTTAGGGTCTCAAATTTCATAAATAAAATTAGATATTTTTTACTTTAAAAATATTATAAAATTATTTGGTAAAATTTTTCTTTTACAAATTAATTATTCTAGAAATTTTTAAATGTGTAAGTTTAAATTCAGAGGTTATTCGAAATTTTTATGAGCTGAAGAAATTTGCAAATTGTGATACTTTTTAACATCTTTTAAGAGGCCTATTAGCATCAATACTTTTATAGATAACTGACAGGAAGTAATAAGAAATATATTAATTGAAAATAAACTTGTTTAATCAATTTGACTCAGATATTTGAATGTAACTTTGTGTATTTTAAGTTGAAAAATCAAAAACACAACATTTTATTACGTATTTTAAGTTTATTCCTGTAATTTCTATGCTCCATTACCACTGTAAGGAATATTTGTTATATTTTTATAGAGATATTTTAAAGTCGTTCATTATAAAAAACGACAAATACAAATTAAAATCACGCTTATTAAAATTCTATATTTATATATTTATTATATCCATATTTATAATACGGTTAAATTTAGAAAATTGTAAAATTAAAACTCCTAGAAAAGAACTTTGTTTTAACATTAAGAAATAACAGAAGAAGCGTAAATATAAAAAATCAACAGTTTATATTGAAATAAATTTTATTTTATGGACCAGAATTTTGATAAAGTTTGCGCTGAAAACAGCTTTTTTAACATGACGCCACAGCTTCGGAGATCCTTATATCGCGATCCGTCGCGGATTGATTCAAGAAAGGAGAGGTCGAAATTTTTTCTCCAAATGCCGTAGATTCTTCAACCTAACACACACCAAAGAAAATCTAAAAACTATTTTGGTGAAAACTCTGCTAGAAGACGATACCATCAAAGATTATGAGGAAGTAGATGACAGTGTGAAGAACTTTAAAGATCGATTGCGACGAGTGTTCTCCAAGAAGAGTTCTCGATTTGAAGACCTGACAGAAATTATAGAATACCGGAGAGGTTCCGAATCAGTTGAAAACTACATTAAGATTGTGACTAAATGGGCTAAGAAATTAGCAAATATTACCACAACATTGTCAGAGATTGAGACTTTGCGTTCTGAAACGAGTAGGGGAAAAATGTATGTTCTGCCCACAACCCCCCCCCGGGGGGGGGTTGTAACTAGTTACCGTGGTTGCCATGGCAACGGTCGCGGTTACCATGGCAACGGTCGCGATCACCATAGCAACGGTCGCGGTTACCATGGCAACGGTCGCGATCACCTT
>MQRK01250345.1:967-11094 GCA_001938485.1 Girardia tigrina
CAATTTTATATTTGCAAACTAATATTAGACTCGAACAAAAAAGAATCATTAATATTATTTAAATCATCCGAATTCCACTTGCACTTACCTAAATTTAAAAAGTGCATAAATCTGGAATTCAGTTGATTTAAACAACTTTCATTTTTTTTAATATTATTTAATATTAAATTAATTTCTTCGTAATTTATATAGTACGCACACTAATAATGCTGATGTCAACAAAATCTCATAAAAGAGTTTAAAAAATTTTGTATGCAGAATTTTTCAACGGGCCGGATAAAATTAGCAAAAGGGCCGGATCCGGCCCGCGGGCCGGCTTTTGCCCACCCCTGGTTTTCATGCTTTATTTATTTAACATATGTACATTTTATTTTTATTAAACATTTCGAAATGAAAAATTAATTTAATCAAAATATTTATTTCAACACAAGATGCTAATTTATTAAGTTAAATTTATTATATTTCACATTTTTCAACCTTGATCGATATGTACTGATAAATTGCAGCATTTCATTATTTTTTGTGCTGTTAATTTCATCGTGAGCCTGTCATATTAATTTTCGTAATATAGTCAAATTTCTTGGTTATTTTTTATTATGAACAATGTAACTAATAGCTTTCAAAATATTAAGGATAATAAAAGACGAAGTCGTCTTGAAAGATTTATTCACGAAACAATTATCCGTTATTAACGACTGTTACATGATTTTTGAATTCTTGCTTTTTTCAAATAATTACCAAATTTCCACACATTAAAACAATTCATATCGTTTTGAATAAGGCTCAATGGTAATTTAGATAGAAGAAAACAAAAACGCCATTTTTCAATAATTTTATTTAAAACTAGTTTCGCCTTTACAGTCATCGTCAGTTAAAATGAATATTTAAACAAAATTACAAGTCATTTAATTGGTTTTTTGACTATTACACCATAAATAATTTCCATATTTTAAAAAATTAACGTGTAAAGATCACTTTGTATATTTAAGCATTGTTTTAATTGTGTAGCGTTTAACTTACATACTCCATGTAGAGTACGAAAATTACATAATTTTTATATTTTGAGATTTTAACTTAGACACAAATTCCAATTTAAAGCATTTAATAATATAAGAAACACAATATTGAAAACAATCAATATCAACCAATCATTTCCATTCCTTGTATTGGTTCACTTACACATCGAACCACTGAACCAACATAATAAAGTGGTTGACGACTAGAGGAAAATCAGGGAATGAATTTTACCACAAAAAAAATCATCAAGTTTTGTTTGCTGAGGAGAGGAAGATGCTTGAACGTTCTGAGATTGTTATCTAGAGGAGGAGCCTGATACTAGTATATATTGGCTGTCTAACAAGTTCCCAGAATTGTTTTAAAAAACCGACTTCTTTGAAAAATTCCAAACAGTTCTATATTATATTTAAACTAAATAATTTCCATGATTAATTACAACTAGTTTGCAATGTTCATACAATGATAACAATTCTTGACGAAACTTCTCTTCAGGGAGACCGCGGAACACCTGCACCGCTTTTCCTTTCACCTCATCACCGTCCACGAATTTCTGCCCTCGAAATGAATGTTTCAGGTGCTTGAACACCCTTCGATCACACTGATTCATGTCAGGACTATATGGGTTTTGTTTGATGAGTGTCACTCCACAATGATGAAAGAATTCCATTGTTTCTTTTGATGTGTGAGGGCGTGCGTTATCGTGTTGCCACAACAATTCCGTGACCTTTTTGGGATGTCTGCGAACATGTCGCCATTTTTCCGCAGTTGAACGAACAAATTCCACATAACGCTCTGAGTTCACAGTCTCTCCAGGAGAGCAAATGTCAGCACTTATCTTTTGATCACCAGTGAATGCCAACAAGAGAAGAGTTTTTTTGTTTGTCAGCTTCGGGCGGACAACAGTGAGTTTTGTTTGTGTGGGATGACGCCATGCCTGATTCTGCTATTTCGTCAGTGCTGTACAGAAACCAACTCTCATCCTCTGTAGCCAAATGGTGTAACAGATAATCGATGGAATGGCTTTCAAATAAGGCGATGATGCTTTGTGTACACAAAATCCTGTCCCGTTTGTTTGCTTCTGAGAGGTGATGTGGAATCCATGTCGAACAAATCTTTCGCAATTCAAGCTGATTTGTGAAAATCTGTCTAACAGTGTCTTTAGACAGGCCAGTTGATTCACTCACTGCTCTAAGAGATGTCCTTGGTTCTTCATCCACAATCGCTTTGATAATCTGCACATTTTCAGTGGTTTGAAGATGTGGTTGGGCGGCCGCATCTTGGATCATCAACAAGGGATTGTCTTCCCTCTTTAAATCGTTTGTACCACTCGAATACAGTTATCTGTGAACGAACATCCAGGTTAGTATCTTGCAGCTGTTTATATATTTCACATGGTTTACGTCCCCGTAGCATTTCTAAGTAAATGTATGCACGAAAATGTTCTTTCTGTAAATCCATAACGTGTCAACGGTGCACCTTACACTGTGTTAGCAGCAATAATCGGCTGTCACAATGAGAAGAGAGTGGATAAGTGTGTGACTCTATGATTGGCCAAAGCAGCTGATTTGTGACTTCATTCTAATACAATATTTACGTGTAATACAATATTTCGATATGACATTCCATAAACCTTCATGTACGTTAGTTATCGCATTTTGGTTGTTATTCTTTGAGTAAAGAGGTACTGTTTTACGCACGTATTTGCGTACCACAATATCAACAAAATTTTTAGCAATTTAAAAATTCCAAATTAAATGATAATTGTGAATTTAAGCAAAATTCATTTAATAAAGAAATTAATTAATTTCTGAATTAAATTTAGAATTATTTAAAATGAGTTTTTCAAAGTCGAATTTTAAACTAGAAAACTTATTTATAATGTTAATTATTAAATTATTTTAGAAATCATTAATAATGAAAGTAAAATAAAAATAAAACAAAGTCAATTAAAATAAAGAGCGAACGTTTACACCACATTCTTTTCATATCGATTATAGTGAAAAATTTGCAAGACAAATGATGAATTTGGCTAATTTTTAAAACATTTGTAGTATTTCCGCCATATTGTTGTTTCTTGTGGTATGGAATAAAGGATAAAGGAAGTATATTTCACAATATGGTCGCTTTTATTGAACATTTGTCTTTTTAATCGAAAGGTTTTGTAGGTTACAAAAACAATGATTTTTTATCTTTAAAATGTGAATGAATTGTCCATAGGATATTCAAATATAAAAAAATTAAAGTTTCCCTTCAGTGGTTTTCAATATCAATTTTCTGTACATCATAAGAAAAAATATATTTAAAGTAAAATGAAAAGCGAATAACATGACGAATTTGCCCCACTCCCCCTATTCAGTGGTGGATGTGAAAGGTTGAAGCACGTGTCGGAACTTGAAGGTATTGTTTCGGCGATTCTGTCTACGATTACTGCCAGGTCTTGCAGATCGTTGGTGCTGGTGGCTGCGAGAATAGCCTTGTGCATCGGTGACAACGATTGTTTGAAGAATTTCTTCAAAATCCTTGTGTTTTCGTCCTGGATCATCCCAGGGTGGATCAATTCCAGGTCACCGATGACTCGTTGCCAGAATTCACCTAAAGCGGTTCGATTAAATTAAATTAAATTGATGGCTTCAATGTATTTAAAAAATTTTCGAAGATAACATCAAATTTGGGCTCGTGAGCCATTATAATTTGTCGCCGAAGTAGATCATGCGGTTCGGCGGGTTGTATTATTGCAGCAACATGTGGTGCGAGCATCTGGAGTTCTACCGGAATTGCACGGAGATTCTGGACCAAGCTGCTCTGCGATTTGAGGTGCATCACCTTGAATCGGAAATCCAACAAAACTTTATGAGAGCCACCACAAAGAATATGGATAGGGCTATGATCAGTGTCCGTTGTTCAAATAGGATTGGGATCTGATTTGATCTCGCTGCCCCCAGGTAGAGCGCGATGGTATTCTAGTGTGACATCATCGGTGATGACGTATTGAAGCCATGAAGTTAATATTATGATTTATATTAGTATCGTTTTAATTATTGAAGCCTTTTATATTAATGAAAAATGAATGAATGATGATGAAGTTAATATGCATTTTATTATTATTGCTCGAATTGGAAAGCGAATCAACAGCAAGAGAACTTATACGAAAAGTTGATGTGAATATCATAGGTTCTCTCATCTGGTCTGCATCTGCCAGCGTCCCCTGTCACAGATTGGTTTTCGTCAGTACGATGGCAATCGTTGTTAGGATTGGAGTGGTGATGGACACATTCTATCGTGGCGTATCGGGCGGAGTAGCGTCGGTGCGCTGCGGACGTGTTTTTTCTTCTGAAACCATTGTGGAAGTCTGGTGGAATAGAGTATTTTATAATATTGGAGGAGGGGTTAGAGTTGTGGATTGTCAAATTATTATGGACACTTACTTTCTATACAGACTTAAGCAGTATCCATGACATTAGGGTTACCACACTCTGTTAACAGCTATTCGTTATTGCTTAGTAGTTATGACTAGATTAACTACTACCTTTTTCGTGATTTCACATATAGGCACAGATCACACCATGCCACTTATGTATTTGATGTTAGACATTTTCTGTAAGGCATTCCTTGAGGAGCTGCTCTCCTGGGTGCCTTCGATCGAAGCAGCATTTGTACACCAAAATTTGAAAAGTGGACTTGTTGGAGAAGCAGACCTGTAAAATGATACCATAAAAAAGAAATCATTTCTAAATAAAAATGTTAATTACACCACTCCAGTCCTCATTAGTCATATGTTAGTGCTGTTAGACCCATTGACGTATTTTTTACATTGTCTAAGTCAGGCGTGGTTTTTTAGTAGGTCACCGATCCATCAGGTTTCTTCAGTCAAACCTCGGAAATGTTTTTAAAAAATTTAATTCCCTGATTGTTTATCAATGTAGTAAAGCGATGTTAACTCTTTACGATTATCGAAACACAGATTCCTGATTTTGAGGTCAGTACGAGGAATCGTGACCCTTTTCCTGCCGCATTTTCTTACTCGACCTGCACCCAGAGGCTTGCCTTAATCTACCTTAACATTAGTAATTTATGACTTTGAAACGCCTGTAAGTCTTGCTATTTCTTTTTTTCTATAGTTGGTGTTCAATAATAGTGTTTCGATTTCTTTTAATTTTAACGAAGATTTATCGAAAAACGTTTAAAATCAACAACTCGCGAAGAATCAACATTTTTATTTTTACAAATCAAACCTTCACTGACCTTCAAAAATATTATTTAAACAAACATTAATATTTTTTCTGGATCTTTCCAGTAACAAATTTTTCACCAAATTAAATTTTTCTCTACAACAAACATTTTACAATCAATTACAGTCGAACCTCTATTTAACGAAGTGGAAAGGACCAAAAAATACTTCGTTAAATGGAGGTTTCGTTAAATGTAACGTTTCTTTTAAGTCTTTTTCTATGTGATACAGTGGCCAGGTTGATAACTATTCGCTAATTTAATTGTAATTGGGAACCCTCGATAGTTTAATTAAATTTCATGTTCTCGTAAGTGATAAAAAAATAGAAAAGATTTTTTGAATTATTTATTTAACAATAGCAGCACAAGTACTGATCAGAATGCGGGGAAAATTAAATGTAATGCAATTTCATCATGAGAAAAAATTAGTGAATTTTGTTTTCTGCTTAAAAGTTGCACGTTGTTGACCAATAATTTGTTCAAGTTCATCAATTTGTAGGCTATCAATCCCCCACTGGTTGCAAAAGGAACGTAGAATATTAATACTGTCAATTGCCGCAGCCAGAGTAATGGGAGGTTTTTCGACGTTCATCATATCGACACATTCGTCCGACTCTCAAAAATTAATGTATGCATTACAAGACTTACTTGTTTAAGAATGTCCTCGTCAGTAATTATTTCATCTGTAAGAGCCATTTCGTCCACGTTGATGTAGTCTTCGCTAGGAGCATCATTAATGACTGATAGAAATTCACATCGAAAGTATTCAAATAGGTTGCGCATCTCGGCGCTACCAATAATTTCCGGATTTTCAAGTGAATCACTAGTTATATGAAGATGAGAAACAAAAGCTGCATGTTTGAAGCAGTTTATTACAGTTGCTGATGACACATCATCCCATGCTCTGCTGCATAGTTGTATGGCGTCCAGGATGCTGACCTTGAACTGTGAATAATCCTTCTTCGTATCCACCCATAAAAAAAGCAGAAGGCGATTAAGTAGGCGGCGACGATAATGTGTTTACAGTGAAAGAATAACGCCTTGATCGCAGGGTGTGATTATTGAGGTGGTGATTGGTGGAAGATAACCAGTTCTACAGATGCAAGTCTCATTGGTGACTACTGCAATTGTCTACAATAATAAGAACTTTGTGGTTAGATGTATTCATCTTTTGATCAAATTTGTGCAATCACTCAGTCCAGATTGATGAAGTATTCAAAGCTCGTTTGTTGCATTTGTAGTCAACAGGTAACTGACTTTCCAACCTTTGAAGCATCGAGGATTTTGACTCTTACCAACCACCAATAACTTTCGTTTATCTGTTCCACTCATGTTTGCACAGACTAGCACTGTTAGACGAACCTTGCTTTTCTTTCCCCCATAACATGTTTTTCCTTCGAAGGTAAGAGTGTCGGATGGAAGCAGTTCGTAGAAGAGACTTGTTTCATCAGCATTGCATACGTCTTCAGTCGAATAGCGATGTAGATAAGATGGAAGGATGTTCTTAACCCAGCTTTCAGCAGCCGGTGAATCTGCTGATGTAGATTCTCCACACATGGTTTTGAAAACTAGTCCGTGTCTCCTTTGAAACTTCTCGATGTATCCATTGCTTCCTTTGAATTATTTCATACCAAGACTTGCAGCAAATTTCCTTGCCTTGGTTTTGAGAAGTGGTCCATTCATTGGAACATTTTTGGAACGCTGCTGAGTAAACCACAAAAGGAGAGCTTGTTCCAAGTCATCGCTAGTTATCTTTTTAATACGCTTTAACTCTGAGTCACCAGATGTTTTGGACCACTGCGCCTGTAACTTTTCTCGTTGCAATATAATCGTCGATATACTGCTTGCTGGTATACCATATTCCTAAGCAATGTCAACTTTTCTCTTCTTAGCATTATTTACATCCACTAGGATGTCAATTTTGTCTTTCAAAGTGAGTATCTTCCGCTTTTTCACTGACATGTAGAATTAAAAAAATTTTATTAAATAAAAGGAAATTTTACTGATAATAGTTCTTTATAAACAAATTATTTAATGTATTCAATAATTTCCCTTTTTTAAATAATAAGTTCTTTTTATATATTTTAAATACAAGTATTAAGAAAAAAAATTAATGTGTGTTTTAAAAAAATAATGATTTTTAATGCAAATATTATTTTGAAAAAATACATTTCTTTTTCCGAATTTGATAATCGGTTTTTTTATGAAAAGTTTTGAAATTTTCAAGTATTTAAAATATCTGAATTTTTTACGCAGCATTACCTTCGTTATGTTAATTTATACCTAAAATTTTTGTTCGGTATATGAAAATGCTTTGTTAAATAGAGGTTGTCGTTAAATGGAAGTTCGTTAAATAGAGGGAGAAATATATGAGGATTTCTGCCCTCTTTGTCGAAACAAAAAATTTGCTTCGTTAAATGGAGATTTCGTTAAATAGAGGTTCGACTGTATTACTTTTAAATGTTAAGATATTTATATACACATATATATTTAATCAATCTGAAAAATCCTCCCTCCTTTACCCGACGTAGGAGGATCAATCTTCTTTTAACTCCTCAATTTTGATCTCCCATCTTTAATGATTTCGTGTTCTCTCTTTTCACATTTTTGCATTTTAAGATTTTCCTTCGTTAGACATAAATTTTGATAATATCATAATATACAAAATTAATACTTTTTAGCATGGTAATAATTAGGGATGTAAAGGTTATCTTTTTTGAAATACGACTGGTTCCTGTTAAATGTGAGTAGCGTGTATATTTTCCTGTAGGCCAGCAAACTTTTGAATGTTTAGGACAAAGATGAACTAAAATCATTTGCCTTGTAACCTGCTTGTCAAAAAGCAATTTTGGCTTACATACTTTACAGATTTACGAAATTTGTCTCGGTAGGCTGTGTATATGAAAAAAATTTCCATACTGGACTAGTCTCTCTTTGATGAATTTATACTAATTACTGATGGAAAATTGTTATATGTCTCCATCAGTTTAAGAGCATAAATGCGTGAAGAAAATAAATTATTAATAAAAAAATTGGAACATTAGTAAAATAGTCCAACATTTGAAAGTATGAATAAAAATGATGCCAAAAGTATAATTTGTTTGAGATATTCATTTGAGATGTGACATGGAGAATATGTTGAAGCGATTCCTCCAATCGGTGCGTTTAACCCATTCGCTGCCAAGCTCAGATTATATGAAGTTATTTTTTGCTTATTTAAAAACTGTGAAAGATTATTCTGTTTAATTAATAATTGATGAATAATTTTTATAAATTTTATTTGTAGTGCTTTTTCTAGCTTTCATATCTGTATATTTATGTTTGTGGGCACAAAACTTTTTAAATTCAAAAACCTGTATATTATATACATAAAAAGGAAGACGAGGATACTCGTCCTTAGCAGTGAATGGGTGAAAATGCAAAATAAGAAACATTTCTAAAAAATATTTAAAAACATTTTTTACGTTAATAATACTATTATATATATTTATTTACAATTTTTAACTTTGTAACAATTTTATTTGAGCTTAATATAATCGTTAAATAATCGTATAAAACGATTTACTTTTATTGCTAATAATTCATTTTATAACATAAAATCTTTTCAAAATGGCATCAAAATTACTTTAAGATGTCACTTCCGTAATAAAATCTGTATAACTGCATTTGTAATCGCATTATTTTTGATATCTTATTATTACACCACTTATTTTTATAAGTGCACTATTTATGAGAGTAGTAATAATTAAAAATAATAATAAATAATATCCATATTAATAATTAAAAATTTACAATTAATTTTAAATATGGTATTAAAAAAAATTAAGTTCATTTAAGTAAAAGTTTTCAGAATGTTTCCTAAAAATGTTTATTTAAATTTTTATATTTAATCATTATCACCAAAAAATAGGTCACATTGATAAATTCTTTACATAGACGATTCAGTCTGATACACTTCTGACAATTGTCAAGAACATTTACAAGTATACCATCTTAAAAATGATCAAAAAAATTAAATTCAAACCATTCGTTTGCCAAAAAAATCATTTAAAGTTTTAAATACTTAAAAAATAAGTGTCCATAATAATTTGGCAACTTACTTCAGGTTGACCAGACACTCAACTCGAAACCTGTTGTAGAACCACCAACAAACGAGTGAATCGAACGATAAAACCACCGGAAGTGGTTCTTGATAGATGATTAAATTATATCATAGAAAGGCGGCCATCTTGTCTGCAGGGCATCCGGACGCGAATATGCAAGCTTGAGGAGAGAAATTATATTCATTACAATTATACCATATTGCTTTTTGCTTTGTGCATCTCATTTTTGTAATTTTTAAAATGTTTAGCCGGTTTGAGTATTCTTTTATCCATTTCATATACCCTGTTTCAATAAAACTTTTATAATTTAACAATAATTAATTTTTTCAATCTTTCTTCCAGCATGACTGGGTATTCTCCTAAGGCGTTCGAAGTACTGTAAATGTTCCAGAATAAATGTATGCAAAATATTTTTTAACCTTTTTTCACAGCTTTCTGTTTCAGAAGTTGCGCTACTAATGTTGGAGTAGTGTGCGTCCAATTTTTAAAATTAACTTAGTAAATTTATTTTTTAAAATGTTGCAATTTTCTTAACCAAAAGCTTCGAAAATTATCATAATGCTCCTACACTGCAGAAGACTCGCCGCAAAATTTTATTTTATGACATAATTATTTTCGTTCTATTTTATAATAGATGTTACGGTCCGCTATCGATTAGGCTCCAGTCAAAAGGAAAAAATACCTTATAAATACTATAAAACAAAATAACCGAAAGAAAAAAGACGAAAATAATATTACGTAATACATATATTCAATAATAACGACAACAATAATACTGAG
>MQRK01250345.1:13718-26553 GCA_001938485.1 Girardia tigrina
TATATAATAAATGAAAATCATAAAAAAAGTAAAATATTTATTTAAAAATAGAAAAATATCTTTAATGTATCTAAATAATATTAAATAATTTAAAATTAAAAAATGTCAAGAAAACAAAATATTAAATATTTATTTATAAATAAAAATATTTTTAAGCAATTTTAAATATTGATTTTGAAAATAAAGTTTAAATAATTTTTTGAAATAAATTTTCGAAATAAATTTTCAGGATTTTAAAATTTAAATCGAAAAGAATTTAATGGATTAATTTGGGTCGAGATAATTAAATTAAATTAACAGGAAAATTTGTTTTAGAAATGTGAATTGTTATAGTAATAAATTTTGGTGTTTAAAAAAATGAATTCGGATATAGACGTTGCAACCACTTCTCACAATTATTATCTTTATTTTAAAAAAAAATAACTTACCTTAAGAATGGAATATAAAAAAAAATGATGAAAATTGAATCCGAAATTTTCCTCTTGGGCGATGAGTGATTGGTATCACCAATCAGTGTCATTTCATCGCCCAAGGGAATTCATAATTGTCATTTGAAATCCAAATAGGATTTTAGAAAAAGATTAATTGGGAACAAATTCCCAGTTTTCAGAAATGATTAATGCCACATGGTGGCAAAATTTCAACAATTACAATTTGCCTTTAAATAATTGACAAATTTGAAATAATTTGTGCCACATGGTGGCTTAACTAATTTTAATAATACAATTTTTAATAATATTTGTCGATTTTATTTATATGAATTTTTATTGTTTATAAAGGGAAGTTTTGACGAATTATTGCGTAAGATTAGTTAATCGAAATAATAACCGTTTCCGTTTTAAATCAGGATTAAAGGAATTAGTTTTACATAAGTAAAGTTTATAAAACAAGTTTCTGACTACTGAAGTTCGCTCTCATTTGTAAGAAATTATGAAATATTTGTTATTTTCACTTCGTTTTAATTTATTTTGATAAATTGTCTTCGTTGAATTTAGTGAATATTATTTTCAAGAAATAAAGTTTTTAAGGAAAAATAAAAATTGATAAAAGGCTACAGATAAACTATATTTTATGAAAGAATTACCCTTTCTATTCGCGTGATCATCATATTAAAGACGGGTTAAAAATCTTCGAGTAGGATGCCTTTGAGGGTCAAAAATGTGCCCAGAATTGCGATGAAATTTGAATGATTAAAACAATCAGCCTTAACAACCGACTGTTAGAGGTTGTTATTGAATTTTATAATTCAATTACTCCGAAAAGAATTCCCAATCGTATTTTAAGGAAATCTATATAGGTCTAATTAATTTATTTTGGTTAAATTTAGATATTAGTATTCATGAGCGACGATTTAATTGAATTTTAAGGAATTACGATTCCATAATTCAATTTTACAACGAATTACGATTTAATGTAAAATGAAATGATTTATCCCAATAAGAAACACTTCGTGGATAGAATTAATAGCTGACGGGGTATGAATTTATGAAACTAATCAATTTAACTCGACGAAATAAAATAGTAAAATCTAGTTATAGAAAATTCACGGGGTAAGCGATTTGTGAGCGTATCGATCAAATAATTGTAGAATAGATTTATTTAATGCTGCCATTGATCGTCCACTTGGAGGTGCCGTTTAAGAATCAAGACTATTAACGATTACATTTGCGATTTAACAGATTTTACTAGTTAAGGTGAGGATAACTTTAATATAGTTCCATAATTAAATTAGCGGTAAAAATCTCGACAGATAAGCGAACGTAACTCGAATCTATTTAATAAAATTTTATTTAATGAGTATGATAGAAATCGATTTGACAACTAGAGTAATTGTCGATCGTTGTAGGGATTCTAGCCCTTGTTATTTACTGAGCTATAAGCCGAGTTCACATGCGGACGAAAGCGGTTCTAATTGTTCAGCCTTAGAGTGCGCTACTATCTTGAGTAATAAAGATTTTATAAGACTGTTGTGACGACTTTGATTACTGAATTCCGATACTGATAATTGCGAGTTATTCATCATAGAAGTCAGGACATCAAATTGTGGTTAATAAAAGGAAAAATCATCCCCGAGCGACACTCCGCTAGGTGGGGGGCCCATCCCATCTTTATTCGAACCCGCAGGCCCTTCAGACTCGGCACTGCTAGGCAGATGTCGAACGAGAAGAGGCGTCCGACCCTATAATGTATAAATAATATATATAGTCGTAGTTAAGTAATGAATTAAAACTGGGTTGTGACTAACCCTTAATAGTCACTGGGGGCTCTGAGCGCGCAAAATTGCTACGAACAAATGGGTCGTGACAGAACAATAAATAAAAACTTTCAATGTCTTTTTTGTAGAACAACTTGTCTTTGTTTTCAAAAATGCCTCAAAAAATTATTTTAAATTTTAAAATATTTTTAATTATTTTTTAATTAATATTTGATAATTTTTAAATATAATTTACTATTCGGTCAGATGATCGCAATGTGTTCTTTTTGTTTTGTTATTGATTTTTGAACGAATTTCGGAAATCCGAAATGAAACAGACATATTTAAATAGTTAATTTAAAATATTTAACCGAATAAAATTGGTTTGTTTCAGATTAAATTAAATTTTCATTTATTTATTGGAGGCCAAACAGACAGTGGTCAAACGTCGGAAAGCCAAACGACGGATGCCAAACGTCATGTACTGGTGTACCGATTATAAGATATAATTATAAGATATCCCCGAAAAACTTATTTATATAATATAATACTTATTGTATAATATTTATTTATATATAAAAACTTATTTATATAAAAATAATTATACGAAATAATAAATAATTGAACAATAAAAAACATAAAGGCAATAACCTCTTGATTTATGCGAAATCTCATCTTGGAGAATCTTTCTGAAGTCTGAAAAAAACAATAGTCTCCGAATAAGAGGCTTAAATTAAATTAAATTAAAAAGTATTCAAAAACTGTAACGTTCTTTGAAACAGTATTCAAAGTATAATTCGATTAAATGTGGCAAACGAGGCAATATTAGTAATTTTCACTGGTACAGAGTTTCATTACGTTTCTGAAGCCACAGTTTCGCCTCAACAATATTTTCCTCATCAAATAACTATGTTTTATCAAGACCCGAAATTCGGTTTTTTCGATTGATCTAAAATTTTTAATACATCCATTAGTAATGCATACATAACTTAGAAAAATGATGATAATGTAAAATTAAATTATTATTTCAAATATGCTGAAATGCAGAAATCGTGAGGTAACTTTAACAGTGAGGTCATAAATGTCTCGGACGGGTGTTCATTTTGTACATGAAACATTAAAAAAATTCCATACATTCCCCTCGATGTTTTAAGCATTCCACATTTGGATTAGAATTCTGCTATGATCTAATAACAATTCACAACCTCTGTCTTCGCTTTTTTACCCATATATCATTCTTCTTTCTCAACACTGTACCCAGTATCAAATTTCTTTTTTGTGATTACCTTCGCAAATAATTAAGTGAAATAATTGAGTGACTACTTTAGTCTGGTGCTGAATCATTCTGCAACAAATTAATATGAAGGTTCGTGGCCATTTTTCATCTACAAAAATATGGTAATATTTAACATTCATCATTTGATATTGGAACAAGGGATGAGGGCCATCAAAACTATACCATAACTGGACGTGAGTCTTTTACAGTAGAAGATACAAAACTTGGACCATTAGGAATTTGATCTAATCCGCGAATGTTGTTATATTGGTGTAATGCATAAGAAAATAACACAGATTTCCGATCGACAATGGTCCAATCCTGGTACTTTCGATGAAAAATTAAACGACGTTGAACAGCGCCATGGGCTTTAGTGGACTTACGAGCTGGTAACTGCAAATCTACTGCGAGTTAATACATATTCAAATTACTTAGTGGTGTTAGAAGTGTTTGCAGTTCGCACAGTTGCAGTATAGTATAGTGGGGTGTCTGGGTGGTGGGAAAATTATAAATTTTATCTCACCCCGGTAATTTAATTCTCAAGATGTATGATAAGCTCATCGAATTCAAATCTTTGATCAGGTACTCCGAATTATTCACCCACATATGTACAAAATTCAACTAAAACTTAAACTTCTCAAATTTTCTCTCAAATCAAAATCACTAAATTGAACATCCAAAAAAACTGTCCCGTACGCATTTATTAATCTCAAATTTTACTGAGATATGTTCGATTAAAAAATTACATATTTTTTATCATAATCCATTGTTCTAATCAATTGTTAATAGCAAACCGTTTTTATACAAAAAATAATCGATGATTCTTAAAGTAAATCTTTTTTTAACAATCATCAGCACAAAAAATGTTGCAATAATAAAAAATATTAATTAACTCAAAAAATGTTTCCTTTTGAAAAATTCATCTTTTTCTGTATTGACATCTCAGTAAATCAGAAAACAGTAAAAGAGGTACGATTTTCTGTTTCCAAGACCAATTTTTCTAAATTAATGTGTTTTAACAGCGCATATTTTTTATTTCTAATTATCTTTTAAAATAATTAATCATCTGAAAGTAGTAGCAATTATTTTATTTTTTCTTAATAAAAAATTAGTATAATATTTTCATTTACAACTTTCAAACTAATGCAACAAAGTAAATCAGGACGGGAATAATTCTCCAATTTTTTTCTAACCGTTCATCATCTCTCTGACATTGGCGAAAAAGGAACCCCTCCTTATCAATTGTGCAATACTTAATCGACCCAGAGGTCCGGCACACCAACAAATGGTCACCTCAAAGGGTGGATCTAATATAAGCTGTTCTTTAACTTTGGACGATGTAACAAAAAGATCTTTATCTTACGGCTTCTTTACTAAATTAGTATAGTCTTTCGAGAAGATCCTTTTCACCTTTGTTTGAACTCAATTGAGAATTCTGCTCACAGTTGCACATGATACAGATAACTGTCTATCAATAACAATCTGTTACTATTCTTCTTTATTGAGTAAAATGATGTGAGTGTTCTGTTCTCCTGTGATTTCCCTTATACAACTCATTTGTAGTGTTTAACTAACAGGAGATACTTTATCTTTATTCAAATTGTCACAACAAAATAATTAAACATAATGAAATAATTTAAATGATAATTAATAATTTATTGAAATATTAAATTTTTTTAATGTCTTATTTGATATAAAAACTGAAGTTATATTAAATTGACAAAAATTATCTAATGCCGCTTGACAGGGATGACGATGAGTCGTTTTGTCAATACCGATAGTCAGAAACAGAACAATTTCAACAGGACAAAAGTAATAAATTATTGCCACATCCACCATTATTCAATTATATCCCGAAAGAATATGCGATTAAATAGTCAGAAAAATCAGTAAAAATTCTGTAAAATATCCGTAAACAATAAAAAAATAATAATCGCATCGAAAAACCGTAAAAAATAACGAATAAATGTAAAATTGAATAAATTGTAACAACGCTAAAATGAGGAATAATGATAAAAATCCACGAAATTAATGCAGGAAAATCGCTAAATCGGAAAAATCGGGCAAAAGTCAGGAAGATACAGAAACATCGCAATCGACATCGAACTAGCGGAATTCCAAGTAAAAACAATAAAAAATAATAACATTCTATTTTACTGCAATATTACAATCAAAAACACAAATATCGATGGAAAAAGACCGATAAAATCAAGAAAAAATTTGCAAAAATTGTGAAAAATTAAATGAAGGAAAATTCAGAAGCAGGAAAATAGGGACAAAAACACAAAAAAATAAATCAATCAAAAATTATTCAAAATACTAAATATTCGGTTGAACAATGAGTCCTATATTATGTGGACGCCACCGAAATAAATTCTAAATAATCCAAAATAACGTAATAAATTATAAAAAACGCAGTAATATTAAATATTCATAAAATCCGCAACGAATACAGATCGAAAAATGTGTCCAAATAAGTAAAGTAAATGCAGTAAAAATCTATAAATTATTGAAAAATCGGAAATAATTGAATTAACGGAATAATCAAACTCAATGGAAAAATTTGGTTGAAAATCGATGTAAAAAATACAAATCGAAGAAATCAGTTAGATAAAAAAACATTAGCAAAATTGCAAAATAATCTAAAATTCATGAAAAATCAAAACACGATAAAAGCCATAAAAATATAGTGCAAAATGCGAATAAAAAGCTTACATTAAAAAAAATTAAAGGTGGAAATAGTTACTTAAGTGAATTTACGGAATATACTAATAAAATAAAGTCCCCACTCTCCTTTTGAACGTCACAGAGGCGGGCCTATGCACTTCGCCGGCTCCAGGGGAAAAAACGAAAAATTAGAGCAAAATATTGAAGGTTATTCATAAGACTAAAATAAATTACTTTATCGTGGAATTTCCGCATTGGATTTGAAACGCGCGCGCGGAGGAACGTCGACGATGTGATGCAGTTGATTCGGATAAACAACGATGCTCAGAAGGTCTGGAAAAAGGATGAGAAAAATATTAAAATTAAAACAAATAAAAGTACTTACATGTCACAGTTCCAGAATTTTCCAAATTTTTCTATTTTTGGAAAGTCCAAAAACAGCCCTGACGTGTTCCAATCGAAATTGGTCACACGATTCCAAAACGTACGTGGACCAATTAAGATCGGACATGCGAAAGTTTCAGAACAAAATTTAGTGTAAATACTGAACAATTTTTAAACAAAATCAACAATAAATTCTCAGTAACAAATTGAAATTTGAAACAAATAAATTTCAGAGAATAAATTCTCAGAAACAAATTAGCAACTAAATTTTCTGAAGAAACTACCCAAAGGTTGGTATTGTTACATCTTCGTGACCGAGAGAAAGAGTAGTGGGTTACTCTCTCTCAGGTCCCGAATGATTCTTGGGGCAACCTGAGGGTCGGGCGGAACATGGGTTTATATTAAATAAGTTTCAAAAATGTCTTCATCTGAGTTTTCAGCAGAACACAAGTACGTGCGTAACATTGATAGAAGATAATATTTTTCATAGATGGTTTGGATTGGATCTGATGATGAGATTTTTATCTTGAAACCTATTGTTTTCTTTTTATCCCCTTGATCTGTTAGACACCGGAATGTTTGGCGGCTACCGGCAAATTTTATTTTGTAGAGATTCGCTGGCGGGTGTGATCGGTTGGTTCCAGTGCCCACCCGTTGGTGCGTCGGCGTGTGCTGGTACTAAAATCGGTCTACAGCGGTCCACGAAGTGTGCCGCTCGGTGGCAACGCAATAGTTAGATCGTAACGATGTCGAGTTCGATCGGACTGATTTGTCACGCAGACGAGCGATACGGGTTCCGGTTCGTGGCAATTCTCGTGTCATGTAATTTTCCATCAGTAATAAAACCATATTTGGAATTCATAAAACGAAACGCATATTTGTATTTTCAACACATGTCCTAAAATTATTAAAACAATTATCATTTTTAAATAGTTTATATTTTTTATTCATTAACTTTTCAAGCACGTATATAAATTTTTTTTAATGGTTATATTTTGCATCAATGAATAATGGTTTTATGAAACATTAATAATTTTTTTAGGGATTTGAAAAATTTTTAAAAATATTTTTTTTCGATGTGTGATTATCTTGCAATGACCAAATGTGTTAATATATTGAATTTCACCAGTCATAAACCTTATACTGTTCAGAGATCAAACTGTTCGCTCAGTTTGCCAAGTCAGACGTTTCATTTGAATTTCATTGATTAGTATTTATTTGTACTTTATGTGAAGACACATTGATCTGCTTGACCCTCAGGTTGCCCCGAGCATCGGTCGATAGTAATACAGCTACGGAGAGGGTATTTGAACGATAGCTTCTCGGTGTCAGTGTGTTGGATAAAGTGTGCTGGATCCATTGAATAAATTTCATTTCGAAATTTTCAAAAAGTGAATTCATAATAGTTTTTGTTTGTAAGAACAACATCATCGTTATATTTCTTTTCAAACGATATCACAGCTTTTATTTCTTTCAAAAACACACAACTTTTGAGCAGTAAACAAAATTTTTTCAATAAAAAAATAGCGTTCGATTTTTTTATAAAGGCACACAAAAAAACTCTTTAACCAAAGACTATTTTTTATTTCGAATGATAATCAAAAGGTCAACACGTTTTAAAAAATAAAACTACAAATAAATTTGTCAAAAAAAGATATTGATCGACTCGTTTTCAAATCTCTTTAAATTAATTTTTCGTCTCGTTTCTCCAAATAAAATTCGAAAACAAAATTCGCCGTCAACAACCAGTTTGAATGTTTTCAACAAAATATTCAATTGACACCTTCGCTTTTTTTCTCAAATCAAACAATAGAAAAATAGATTTATGGTCTTGCGGTTGTATTATAGTGTAGTTATATTTTCAAAAACCTATTTTTCGTGGAGATAATATGATTAGTCAGTTAAAAGAAATTATCCGCAAAATGGGGACATCTAGCAATGACTTAAGATTAAAGATTTTACCAAGTGTCAATTCTCTGATCAACGCTGAAGGCAAGATAACTCCAACTTCTATAAATCAGTTAATTCCAACAGCACCAAAGAGGTCATCGATTTGTTAACTCATCTCCTAATATGATCCTGATCAAACCGTTTTTAAAACCCATTAATTTTTTTCTAAATAATTTTTCATTTTTCTTTTCGTCCCATTTTCTCTTATTACATCGTTTCAGGAAGGAACATGGCGGGTTTTGCCAACTTGAAACTGGATGTATGTCTAGCAATTATACCCAAAAAAGAATATAACTTGCGGCGCGAATTCGATTCAACATCAAATTTGTTTTGGATGTGTTGTTTATGAACATTTTTAGGACAGAGTTAACTGGCTTTGAACTTACAAGTTATCGTTAACCACCCGTAAAATAAATTTAAATATTACAAACTACTTCTAACTTGTATTACACCCTAATACTGTTAACACATCAACTTGCCTCTCAACCCCCTGTCACCTACAAGCAGTGCTAGTTGATGATAACCTACTCATTCCATACACATGTAAAGGTTTAAGCTATCGTGGGATGATGTATAGATTCGAGTCAATAATGCATCTTTAACTAGTTTTATTCACTCTTTTATAACACACTAGCACAAAAGGGTGAACGAGAATGACTTTCTCAGATCCTTACACCTATCACGCAAGACTATCCATTCATGCATGTATTTCTCTATGTATATGTAGTGTATTTTGTTAATAAAAAATATTGATAAATAGTTATGTTTTCATAGGTGGAATACTTATGTTAAATAAAAGTATAAATCTGATGACTATATTTCTAAATATATATATATATATTTTCATAAAAAAATTAAAAATTGAAATTAATTAAAATAATTGGACATAAAAAGGGAAATAATTCAAAAATTCGACTGACTTCATTGGGAGTAATTGGTTGGCCGCTGAATGTCCTCTCGATACTCGTGGGATTCAGTACGCAAACATTGTCGAACTTCACGAAATAGTTCGATTGCAGTTCGATGCGACCGTACACTTGGACGATGTACTTCATCTCGATATCGATGAAGCGATCAAAAGTTCGATGTGGTACCGGAGAAGACCGTTATACTTTCCGCAGAGGCGCATCAATTGCTCTCTGTCATCCTTCGGCTTCTCCCTGCATTTTCAAATGTGTCATTCAACATATTTCAAAATATTTTGTGCCAAACATTTCTGATTAATTAAACAATTTTTTAGATATTTAATTTAAAAAATTTTGAAAGAAAAAAATTCAATTTTATTTTATTTTATTTAGAAGTTTATTTTTATCATTAGTAATCCAGTTTATTAAGGATTATATTTATTCCTTTTACTAATCATCTATTCAATAATAGACCAAGTTTGTATGTAAGTATACCCCGATTCAATTTTTTTGCAATTGATAAAATATCTAATTGCATCACGCTATGTATGGAATGTTATATGTCATTCAATAGCTAATTTAAATGTCTATTAGACGTCATATTCACCCTTTTCTTTACTTACATATTTTTCTTTGAAATATCTTTATTATAAAATTGGGACATTAAAAACGGTTCATTATTTTTGCACTATACTTCAAGGCACTCAACTTAATAATAAATGACATTTATTATTATAAAATACACTTATTTTATAAGTTCACCATTTGAGCACAATATGTCACACATATTTTCGTAAAATCTTGCATACAACCTTTGAAAAAGATCTGGTTCGTTTGTGGTCAACTTTTCTCCCTCACTTTCGATTTTGGACCAAAGAGACTGTTTATCCTTAAACTGAGTATTTTCATACACTCTGTTCTTTAATATTGACCAAATTTTCTCAATTGGACTGATATCTGGACTATGAGCTGGCAATTTTAAAATTTCAACGCCTTCCTCCTCAATGTTACTGATCGTATATTTACTTGTGTGACACGGGGCGTTGTCTTGTTGAAATATAAATGACTCCATTGATGATTTTAAGACAGGGAAAATATCATCTCTGAGAAGATCACAATATTTCTCGCTGTTTAAGTTTCCTTCGATTATACGCAGTAGTAATTGACTTGTATAAGTCATAGCATCCCATACCATTATGGATCCTCCTTTGTAAGGTCTCCTATTGACAATAGGTCGAGAGTTTTTTGACCAGGTATGATAATTATCATTACCGTCCAAAGAAAAAAGAGATTCATCAGTAAATACTACTTTATGAAAATCAATGCGCTGCGTTATGTAGCTTCTGACCATTTTCACGCGCTGTTTTTTTTTGAGCATCACTTAAAATTATGGAACATACACTAGGAACATATTTATAACCTAGTGAGATTAAGTTTCGTCTCACAGTACTTTTAGAGAAAGGTGTAATAATTTTATTAGCTATTTTGGTGCAAGATGTGCGCTCATTTTTCATTTTGAATGCATTAACAGCCCTTCTAACAACTTCTTTTGATTTCCTAGCGTTCTTCGAACGTTTAACAGAAGGTTTGGGTTCTACTCCTTGCCTTTGAATGCCTTATACGGTCCCTAAACTTACATTATATGCCTTAGCAATGTCGACTTTGGTCATGTTCTCCCTTAATTTTTCATAAATTAAATTTCGTAATTCAGATGATAAAGTCATCTAAAGATTTGTAAAAAATGAAATTACTAATATAGTTTTAAAATTAAAAACAACAGCTTACTTTTATTACTAATGCAAAAATTTTGAATCGATTTACAACTTTCAAAAATGCAAAATTGGAAAGAAAATTAAAGTAATACGTTAAAACAAAGATGTGTTGAATATTTAATATGCAGTTTTAAATTCCCTATCGAATGATATATAACATTATATATAGATTGTTGAGAAACTAGATATTTTGTGAATTGCAAAAAAATTGAATCGGGGTATATTTATGTATGTCTTTAAGGCTTAATGATTAAAATGATTAGAACTATGATTAAAATGTGAAGTGGTTGAGGAACCGGAGTGTAGCCACTTAAAGATGTGGTCGAACTCGATAGCCCGCATCAAAACGGTTCTGTCGGTACTGTGCTTTCATTAAATTAAATCAACACTGATTTCGAATAATGCCAATTTGGATGATTCCCACAAGGAAATACTTGAGAATTCTTTTAAAAATATTAAATATTAAAATATTAAATTTTTTGATAAATAGCGATTTTAATCCCTTATTTACTAATTATATTGCTAAAAATCAATTTAATATAAATTTGCAAATTTTCGTTATTAATGATAATATTAATATTTCATTTATATCAGGTTAGAGTTATGGTGAAGGTTAGGGTTAGGGTTGCCATCAGGACAATCATTGACACTTCATAATCCTCTGCACGGATCATTCTTTCAAACCGTTTTTAAAACCCATAAATTTTTTTCTAAATAATTTTTCATTTTTCTTTTCGTCCCATTTTCTCTTATTACATCGTTTCAGGAAGGAACATGGCGGGTTTTGCCAACTTGAAACTGGATGTGTGTCTAGCAATTATACCCAAAAAAGAATATAACTTGCGGCGCGAATTCGATTCAACATCAAATTTGTTTTGGATGTGTTGTTTATGAACATTTTTAGGACAGAGTTAACTGGCTTTGAACTTACAAGTTATCGTTAACCACCCGTAAAATAAATTTAAATATTACAAACTACTTCTAACTTGTATTACACCCTAATACTGTTAACACATCAACTTGCCTCTCAACCCCCTGTCACCTACAAGCAGTGCTAGTTGATGATAACCTACTCATTCCATACACATGTAAAGGTTTAAGCTATCGTGGGATGATGTATAGATTCGAGTCAATAATGCATCTTTAACTAGTTTTATTCACTCTTTTATAACACACTAGCACAAAAGGGTGAACGAGAATGACTTTCTCAGATCCTTACACCTATCACGCAAGACTATCCATTCATGCATGTATTTCTCTATATATTAAGTCGAAGACACACACATGTTTAGGTTTTATTTAAAATCTATCATGTAGTGTATTTTGTTAATAAAAAATATTGATAAATTGTTATGTTTTCATAGGTGGAATACTTATGTTAAATAAAAGTATAAATCTGAAGACTTCATATTTCTAAATATATATATATATATATATATTAGGTGTACAAGTATGAAATGCGGATTAAATTTTTAAAAGAAATACGTTAAAAACAAAAGAACGATAAAAAAAGCTTTATTCAAAATATGCTCCATTACTAATGATATATTTGTCCCATCTATATCTCCAATTGTGGATACCTCGCCAGTAAAAGTCTTCCTTTTTTCCATGAACCATTCATCGACCCATTTTTGCACATTTTCGTAAGAATCAAAGCGCTGCTGAGCAAGTGCGTGACCCATCGATG
>MQRK01250350.1:7289-30181 GCA_001938485.1 Girardia tigrina
GTATGTAACATAGAATAAGAGTTCAGTAATATTTTCTATAATTTATATCTAAACGTGATTGTGAAGGCGAAACAGATAATGAAGCAACTGAAACCCTACTTTTGGCCCACCCTGTATATATGAGTATGAAGTACTCATGAAGAGAAGTTGTGAGCAACATTTTCAAAAGAAAAATACATTTTTTGAACGATTTTATAGAGCTAAGAATTGGTTTCGCTGAATTATTTACAAGGAAGATGAAGATTTGTGTAAATTTGTTTGTAATAAAAATTATTTAATTGTGCTATTATGACTGATATTATTATTAGACTTTTTATTATTATTACGACTACTATGATAACTATTCTTATTAATTTTTTAATCATATTTTTTGTTTAAATGTTAAATAAAAATTAATTTTGTTTGAAAATTAAACCGCTTTGTGTCAAAAAGGGAAAATATTCTTAGTGTTGAACAAAATTCAATTCTTACACGAATTTCCCATTTAGTTTTGTCATGATTTGATGAATTAATTGCCGATAAACACCGCCGAAATTGGGCATCAGAAAACGGTTTTTGGAGCGACAAGAAACAAATTGATTGAAGACAGATAATAATTTTTCTATGTGAAATTGATTTTAAGAAATAAGGGATATCAAGTTTTCATTAGGAGGTTATTGTTTCATAACACTGAAAGAAGAGACATATAATGATATAATTATGTTATAATGTATTGTTTTATACTATTAAATGATTATTAGTAAATTCACTTTAATTTCAATTTAAATTGACGTTTCCCCCAGAGAACTAATTATGTCTCTCTAATTATGTCGGCTTAAACGAGCTGGAATCACACAAGAACACCTCAAATTTTTTATCCCTCTAGACCTATAAATAAAATTAAAATTAAATATATTTTGAAAGCATTAAAGATGACATTCGGAATAAAGGTTGTGGCAACGAACGCAACAGGAACTATGACTGCTCAACGTTATACCGCAACTTGATGAGTAGAGGAAATCTTTGGGAATATCAAAATAAGTGAACATCCGGTCTGAGGATCAATAATCGAACATTTTTTAAATACGTTTCCCCTTTGGAAAATTATCATAGGACATGTTTAAATCATCTTTGATAAATATCGCCAAAAAAACAATTGAACGTTTTTGGTATTTTCGTATTATATGTCGTTGGACCATTAAGTATCTGAACTGAGTATGAAAACAAAAAACGAATAATCTATATGAGATTATATTTCAACAGTTCACTTGCTAAATAGTACATTTGTGTTAAATCACCAATAAAAAAAAGTCACAGGGCTTAATGTCTGAGCAGTACAGAGAATGAGAGACAATGTTGAAATGTGCATTTTAATGAGCAGCCATGCAAAGGGAATTTGTTACCTTTACCTGAAGTAATCAAAATTATTAGTTTTTTTAGTTTTCTATGGAGTGATCGGGTTCCAGTATTTAGTGAGACTTAATAGACGCTAATCAATTTGAATGTTTAGTCTGCAAAATAGTATTATAATTATAATATAATTATAAGTATAATATAATCAAGATCAGGATATACCCATTTAGGCCGTTTGGTTCCGTTGATTTCCCTTTGAATCACAGAACAGAAAACACATTCATAACTGTTTCCTTTGTTCTCTCCATACCATCAGTATAATAAGCCTCCCTCGACTGTGATGGATAACTGGGTATTACAAATAATACTCAGCATTGGCGTACAAGGTAGTAAATTATAGACTCTGTATCGGATAGAAACCATTTGACAAATACAAAGTTTTCTAATCATCTCATACGACTTCAGATGTAAGAGTGTGAGTTAAATATTTAAGTTTACTAACTTTGAATTAAATTTTAATTTTCCATAAATTTTTTCTATGTAAAAAATAAAACTTTAGTAGAGTTTTTTAGAAATTTTTTTTTGAAAATATTTCGGGGGGGTTGATCCCCTATATGTCCCCCCCTGAGCTACGCCCCTGAGTTTTATTTAATAACATATCGTTATTTTCTAAATTTTAAAATACAATTAAGAACATATAAATATACAGCAGTAAATTACATTTTATTTAAAAAAAGGTTTTTTTTGAAAATAACACGTTTTGAGCAATCTCAACATAATTTTATCAAATACTATAAAGAAAATAAAGATCGTGGAAACTTATGATCTTTAAGTTGATCTTTTTCATTCAAATAACTTTAATAAATGATTTCCATAATAAGGAAATGATTTTTTTTGTAACTCAGTGTAATTGTTCCAATATACAGTCAACCGGAGACTTTTCCATTGGAGAGAGACTTAGCAGGGTCATATTTATTGTGCAAATCTTGACTTGAAAACCAATCTTTACATTCTTGATACTAATTCAAGTTTTCTTGAGGGCTGGAACGGAAATTTGACAACTCTATAAAAAAACGCGCAACCAACCGGAATACCAAGTGAACGGTCCTCTCCGCCTCACACATTATTTGAAATAAATGCCCCAAAGAACCACAAGTCGGCTAGTATCATCATCAACTGGTAGCTGTCTGGTCAGTATTCTCAAATGTCGTTTCCTCTTGGAAATTTCAACCACATCACGCTTTTCAGCACCAATTTCTCTCCGAACTTTAAATACAAATGATTAGCGACTTACATGGATGCAGCAGTTTCTTAATTGGTGTGTCCTGCTGTCATGGAGACAAAAACAGCATACCTCTTAGTTTCTTGCGTAAAAGTAAATTCTGTCATATTTACCTGCTACATAAAAAACTATGTTACTATAACACACATGAAAGTTACTATAACACACACAGCACCTATATTGTGTGTTCTCAAATAGCTGCCGCACCCTGTTTATATATATTCTGATCTTGATGATTATTACACGTACCACTATTAAAATACGTGCATTTTAATTGCATTTAATAAATATAATTTCTTTTTAGAAGAAAAAGTGATAATTTGTATTACTTAACTAACGTCTTTGAATCTTTGTCTTATTTGAATACTTGATTCTTTATCTATTCATCCTATTTTAAAACGACTTTCTTTTCGCGGGAAAAGTGTAATCTGAACAAGTATAATTAGTTATTAGATTCACTACAGAAATCAAGGCAAAGAATCAAGTTGAATTGCTCTTCCTATTGAATTTACGTTATTCATTTAGGATAATTAAATATTATCAAATTATGTTTGGATCTGACGAAGAGAATGAAGATGGGGCCTTAACAATCTAAATTAATCAACGATTTTTTTTATAATCCCAATAATAGTAGTTGTAATTGAATGGAAGCTGAAAAGAAAGGAAAAAGTCATTTGAATTATTATTTTTTAATAATTTTATGCGATTTCTAATTGAATTTCGACAATTATCGTTTTTATTGGTGTTCAGAAAATACATTTTTTTTTAAATATTGTTGATTAATTTTATTTAATTTATATTTTCTTTCATTTAAATTCGTTTTTGAGATCGAGATGATTTTTTTTCTTTTTCGTCTTTTGTAATTTAATTAATAGAAACTATAATTTATTTTTTATAATTTTCTCAGTTTTATATAAAAAATGATTATTGTTAATAATAAACGAATAATAAGTGCTGAAATTTTTTTAAAAAAAGTGATTTTAAAGAATAAAATTAATTATTGACTCACATTGGATCTTATATAATATTACACATACAAATGTTTATTGTTTAAGCCAAACACATCAATTTTTCAATATGGTTATACTTTTGTAAGATAATTCTTAACATTTATAATAACACTTATAATACATAATAGTTTTCTAATAGTATTAAAGCGTGTGTGGAGAGGGCGATCTAGACTTCGATCGTTCCGCTGGTGACATAATTCGTAAACTGTGGACTGATCGGTGCCCTCGAACCGTCGTAGTCTATCGGTCTCTCGTTCATCGGGTTGTCGACCTGCGACCGTCTCATATCAATCGATTTCAGTCAATGCGGTCCACAATAGCAGCATTCTGTGACACCGCTTGACGCACTGGCCAGCACATGAAAGCGGACCAGCGATTCAATGCCAGAGAATGATTGAGAAAACGCATATTAAAAACAAGTGACGAATTCAATACATTCATTTTCAAATATTTACAGTGATCATTCAAACGTGAAGTTCGTCATTTTTTCATCATTTAGTTCGTTTAAACAATTTTCAATATTTTACATAGTTATTATTTTTTTTTCATTTTTGTAATTTAGTTTATATTTTGTGATCACCACAACGTGATACATGTATTTTTACCGGTATAGAAAAGATAAAAGTAAATTATTTTAACTACTTTTTAACTTTTTCACATATTTCTACTATTTCCTACACGAGTAAAAAAAGTGCTTTTAACGATTATATTTTCAGCAGAAATACTGAGTTTTTTAGATTGACATAAATTGACTAGTTTTGCATTTATTTAGTTATTTACTCTGATGGTGCTTATTTCGATTAATAAATATATATTTAAGATATGTTTGTGTCTCTTTATTAAAGGTTTGAAAATACAAGAACTTTCTTGACAACCTAATACACAAAATTTAATATCAATCATAATATTTAAGATGTTTTCTAGAAAAACACAACGATTATGAAAATTGAAATAGCATTCACATGATTTCATCCAAAACAAGACATTAATTTCGACAGATCACACATCACTATCCGACAGAAGAAATAATGAATTTAGCTAGTTATACGTATATATCTGAAAAATAATTTTGTTAGAGCTTTTTTTAATAAATTGATTATTGTATGTTTCGTAATTTATATTTTACATCATCAGCAATTACAATTTAATATTTAGGATAATTAAAACGTTAATTAGTGGGTGATTGTATCAGTAAATATTTTATTTTTTTAGGATTTTATTGAATATTAATGTCATTTTTTTATTTATTTTCATTACCAATTTTAAAAATTGGGACTACCTTGCTTTACCCATTTGGAATATTAATTATTGAGTTATAGACTACTTGTAGTGTTTTATTAATAATGGTTTACAAAACCATTCTGTAAAACAGAAACCTCATTGTTTGAAATCGAAGATATTTTATTTTACAATGTAACTAATGATCAAGAACCTTACTAGATCAACTTGATTGTAAATACTCACTACTCCGAGTTTTGAGATCACAATTTGTCTCTCCAATGTGGGCCTCCTAGTTCTCTCAATGGTATTGAGTCCCTAGGCTCTTCATATATTCCAGCCAAACTAAAGAGTATATAGTATCCCAAAATTGAATCGATATGGGGTCAAATTTCATCGGTCTTTGATATATTTTCAGCTTCCCTGTAAGAAACGAACCCTGATGGATTGTATTTCCATGAATCTGCATGCCGTATTTATTTGGGGGATTTTATACAGCCACGAAAGGGGCATTTAAACTCTTTCCTCTGTGATCCTAAAAGATAGAGGAAAAAATTTATAAATATAATTTCTTTTTGGAAGAAAAAGTGATTCTAAAAGATATATGTGTTTCTTTGGCCCTGATCATTTAGACTGAGGTTTTGTTGAAGAAAAAAATTGAAAAGAATTAACGTAGAAAAAAATAGAAATTGAATGATTGTGTGTGTGACTGTCAAATGAATGAATGTGATTGGTGTGTGTATGTTTTGAGGGTGTAAATTGAATAAAAAAATATCAATGTTTTTGAATCTTATTCCGGAATGTTTCTATTTAACATCGGAAAATTTAAAATTCTTGTTAAAGTTCTCAAATTAAAACCGAGTAAAAAAATGGACGTTCTCGATTGTAAATCTCGTAAACATAATAAAACATTTAAAGAGGTAAACAAATTTAAAATTAAATAATTACGCTACTAAGGGACACGGAAATTACGTTGAGTTTCTGGAATGTCTTTCGTGTTTTGATAGGAGTCTTCAACTGTGTTTCTGATCTGGTTGATTTTTTCGATAATTTCAATTCCGCCAAGTTTGTGATCCTTATTGAAGTGTCTCGTTAGCTACCCACATGTTTGTGAGTCTTTTTAGTACAGAAAAAATTGAAACTTTGTGTGTCTTCTTCAGAATTTATGTCGTTTTTGTTTCTTTTTTGAAAAGTTGTGGTGCTCCGGTCAAGCAATCGAAAAAAACAATTAAAAAAATTGACTTTTGTTTAATTAAATTAAACAAAATTAAGTTATTAACAAAAATTTAAATTTTGTAATTTTTCGAATAAATAAATGTTTCAAATGAAATCGATTTTTTAATCTTTGTTTCGCCGTTTGATCGATCCACAAATAAAATCGTTGGGTTCGGACCGACCGATACCTCACTCGAGGTATCGGTACATGGACGAAACTCAAACCAATTGACCGATCGAATCGATCATCATCCGAGACAGGACCGATCGCCAAAGGGAGAGCGACACACAACAGGGAACCGCCGCGAGTCGGTCGCGGGACCGACATCCGATGACATATCGACTCGTTGTCACTGGACTCAATTGGTACACAACCACCGTCTCCACAGCCGATCCGGAGACCGGCACCTAATTGGTGTTAGAAGTGGTATCAAACGATCCAACCAAGGTATGTGATTTTCATTCAGGGCGCAGTTTTGTACACAATTTAATTGCGAACCACTACACATCATGCGTCACTACGACAAACAAGACACACCCCTGGCAAGATACATCACTTCCTCTCCGCACAACAGTCACGTAAACCCTACACGAACATTATTCTACAACTAGACACCAGAACACAACATATTTCACACTGAAAAACCAAGGAATCCATAAGCACACATCATAATCAGAAAAATCGTGGGGGTATATCATTGAAAAACTTCAGATTTCAGTCGACCGCCTCAACAAGGATCTTATCAAGGTAATCTACAACCGCACTGCCTATACGGTCTAACTATTCCTTGGATTTAAAGCGCTACGACATGGATTCTCGCTCAGACACTGTGACATTGGCACCTGCACGACACTCGAGTGCCGCCTTCCTCTCTTAAGTGGGTCCAACTATCACAATGCTGTTTATCCAATACAACCACAACTACAAACTGGTATTCACGCCGTGTTTATTCTAGTAACGCCAATCTTTCTCGATGAGGATGGGTCTTCTCGGACATGGCTAGGGCTGATGGATTTTGGGTTATAATCGTTGAAATGACAACATACACAGTTTCATTACCTCACAGCCGCTCTTACGGTGGACCACTTGCGTTCAATTCCCCTCCAACTGCCCGATATAATTGCGCAAGCAACAGCCATATGACCAACTGCGTCAATATTTGGTGAAGGCCCACACACTGTCCTTTGAGGACGCATTCGAACAGTACTTCAGAGTCAAAACGATTGGGAGCCTCAAGCCTTCACTGTCTTGCGAAAAATCCCCACGGATCTCGGCAACATCAATCCGGCCATAATTAAAATTAATGACGAGCAGTGCACCCTTCGACGATTTTTTACAGACACTTCCACTAATGCGTCGGGCTATTCTAACCAAATCTGACGCACTACCCCTGGGAGAATTAGCGAAAATAGCGAACAGAATCGTAGACACTGTTGGATATGACACGGATCATTGTTGTTCCATCACTCTGGAAAGCACCAAGGATAATAGAACGGCAGACCCCAACAATCCAAAGAATATGCAAATTATGGATCTAACATCTCTGGCTGAACAGTAGGCCAACCTCTAGTCAAGTCTGTCGACCATCAATCTCCACCATGAAAACTTCCGAGAAGACACCAGGGCACTGATCAAATGAACAGTGCGGGACTCTCAACTCCACGGCAGACCTTCAGCGAGAAATCGGCGACATGAGGAACCTTCGTTCTTACTCAATATCGTCTGCTATTTTAACCGGCGATTTGGGAAAACAGCCAGGAAGTGTCTTTCCCCTGTGACGAATCCCTAACAAAAATGATCGACTTGTGCCTCTGGCACGCCAAATTCAGTACCAATGCCAAAGGTTGTGCTCTCGGATGCTCTCCCTTCAAGAATAAAAAATTAATACCTCCCCTCGTCCCGGCAGCAAGCAAGGTTGACGGAAGCACCTCCTTCGGAATCTTCACATCCAAGGCCTAGGGGAGAGCGCCCATCAAGAGCGACCTTCGGTTTCTTGTCGACACCGGATCTACTGTTACCATTATCATCCACACGTTCATGTCTAACTTGAAGCGACGCCTGCAGTACCTTACCGCGACTAACTGAGCCACCGTCCACATGTACGGCACTGTACAGCTTACGATCACGTTGCATCAACTATATTAACAACATCACAATTTGAATGTAAACATTTATTAACAACACAAACAGATTCTTCACAACAATTCTCAGTAAGCATCTTTCTTTGATTGATATAGTTTTTGTTTCTGTATTCAAATCTAAAAAAACAATGAATGGGAAATTTTTTAATATTAACTTTTTATTTCTCTTAACTTTATAGAACAAAAATGCATTACATAATTTTTTAAATAAACATTAATTTTTAAAATATATTAAATTTAATAAGTTAAAATCGTTTACTAAAAATATTATTAAAATTCATAATTATAAAACTTTAATTAATTAGTACTTAAAATTAATATCATTAAATTAATTTCATTAGATTCAAATAATCAATCAATAACATATCAACCCCATCTGAGTAGGAGAGTCACAAATCTAAACAGCATACAAACAACAAACTTACAACATTTCAAATTTTCCCTCATAATCTGAGAATATGTACACTTGGACATTCACTGTTGCCGGAGTGACAGAACCAATCCTTAAGGCCGATTTCCTGGAACACTTCAGGATCTTGGTCGACTGCAGCACTCAAACTCTCGTGGCCAAGGGGAATCACAACACCGACAGGACCAGTAGTCATGTCAACGACCATCACAGAACGTTCGATCAACACCCTGGTAGCTAACACCACGAGAAAGATTCACGAGAAATATTCAGGCCTGCTGGATGATTTGAATGCTATTAAGCCTACGACTTGTGTATCGACACACATGATCGCTAACATGAACTGTGCTCCAGTTCATGAAAGGCGTGGATAACTGTCACAAGAAATCCAAACACAAGTTGCGGAAGAATTCAAGAAATTGGACGCAGCTGGTATCATCCGGAGCTCCTCCTGTCCTTGGGCTGGTCCCCTTCATATAGTCAAAAAGAAGGTATGATCACTCAGGATCTGTGGGGACTACCGTAGAGTCAACAAGGTCACTATACCTGACTCATACCTCATGCCGTTGATAACTAACATTCTTCAGCGTTTTGCAGGGTGTACGGTATTCTCGTCACTTGACCTGAGCAAGGCGTACCAAAAACCCAATGGATGAAGCATCGATCCAGAAAATCGCCGTCACTATGAGTACTTGCTAATGCCGTTCGGTCTTCGAAACGTGTCACAAACATTCCAGAGGCACATTGACATAGTCTTTAATGGGCTGAACAACGTTGCCGCATATGTCGATGACATTATTGTTGTCTCCAGGAACCACAAGGAACACGAAAAACACTTATTTGAAGTTTTGATGAGGCTTCATGATCACAACCTTTGCATTAAGCTCGACAAACTTCAATTCTTCCACCAAACAGTGTAGTTCCTTGGCAACAACATTTCCAGAGACATGGTCCGGCCACTGAATAGCAGAATAAAAGCCATTTGAGACTTTCCCCGTCCAGAGACCGCCATGGCTCTCTGTATTTTTTTGGAAATGGTTAATTGAGAGGGTTTGTGTCAGTTAATGTCAGGTGATTCATACCGAACCTGTCCGGAACATTTACCCCACTTACTGCACTTTCTACTGGTCCAAAACGATCCAAAATAGCCTGGTCACGCGAAGCTGACAACGTGTTCTAGCAGGTCAAAGAGGATATGCTAACAACAAACTCGTTGCATTTTCCCGACAGCAATCTTCCGTTAACCTTGACAACCGATGTATCGAAAATTGCTATTGGTGCAGTATTCATGCAGATTCGTGGAGACAAACCAGAACCGATAGAGTTCTTTTCACACAAGTTGTCTAAACCACAGACGCGGTATACTGCCTTCGACCGCGAACTGTTAGGGTTGTACCTGTTCATTCGTCACTTTGAAAATTTTATCATGGCCCATTTCATCTATAGACAATCAGAATTAATTTAAATTCTTAATTTTTAAACGGAGAATCAAAAAGCAACAATTGATAAAGAAAAAGACACAATCAAGAATGTTATTGTTTTTTGCTAGTTTTATATAGGTGTAGTACGAATTTTCCCATCTTATAAACTCTTTTGGATGGATTCTGTATACGTACCCTTCGCTTTGTATGCGTGTTTCTATTCTTTTCTTTTTCTTGGTGTAAATGGTAGTCATATGTAAAATTTCTGTAACCAATTTTATTATGATAAGTTATCTATTTATTCATTTTTTTATAATAAGTATTATAAAACTGTTATTTTTAGTATTATTTTTGATTTGATAGTGTTTACTACAATGTGATAATTATCTGTATTTTGTTGATATTTCATGAAATTATTTATCTAGTTTGTCTCTTTTTTTGTCTAGTTTGTCTATTTATCTAGTTTATTTTTTTGCATGTATTATTTATTTTTTTTATTTTATTCATTCATTTTTTTGATTATCATTATAAAAATGTTGACGATAATTATAATGATGATAATTATAATTATAATGATAAATTATCGTCAAAGACGATATGAAATTACAAATTCAAATTATAAAAAAATAATCAATATTAAATTGAGCAATCAAATATCAAATGCAATCAAAGTTGAATATTACAATTGTATAATCAGTTGTGATAAAAAAAATATTACCAAAAAATATAACAAAAGGAGCTAAATAGACATCTCAAGCGGGATCACAGTAAGCATCCCGCTTCAGCTGCCAGAAGATGAAAAACCGTTTAAATGTACCAAATGCAGCAAAGGTTACAAAACGAAAGGATGGTTCACTAGGCATCTGCGTAAAGATCATCGAATAGAAGCGAGTGAGAATATCAATGAACATCCGACAGAATCATCAGTGCAATCCAACAGAAGAAGCGACAATCCAGACAGAGACGAAGAATCCACACTTATCCAAACGACCAATTTTCAGCCAGCAACATTTCAACGGTGGTGGAGCAAACGACTTATCCCGAAGATACACATTTGTCTTTTAGGATCGCAGATCCAAATGCGAGGGGAAAGTTCAAATGTCCCTTTCGCGGCTGTACCAACTCCACCAATACAGCCAAAGGGATGCTCAATCATGGTACCACAATTCATGATTGGTCGTTTGCAACAGGGAAGCCCAAGAAATTTCGGAAACTGAAGCACTCCGTCCCGTAGGAGGCCTATCGGGGGGCAGCTAGCACTCTTTAGTTTGGGTGGACCCTCTAAAGAGCCTAGTGGCTCAATACCATTCGAAAGAGATGGGAGACCCATTACCAAAGACAATTTATCAGTTTTCACAGGTTCCCGAAAAGTACAAAATTATCCGTTTTGTGAATTCAAAAAAGTTAACGTATAATTGACGATATCTGTGGTTCGTTAATTCGTTCTTCATTATCATTTTATTAAAAGTGCTTAAACAACAAAATTTTATTTTTTTGTGTTGTATGTATAATCAACTAAGCTCATCAAATATCCTATTTGATTATCTTAGTTTTACATCACAGTTTAAATATTTTATTTATATTAGAAACAACGAATTTATTACATAACAGTTGATTCTTTGAATTCGTTGTTCTTACAATAGGTGTCAGTAAAAATATCTATCTCGTCAACCTACGAGGCCAACAAAATCAACGCTTTTCCATTTTACGTTACAAATCTACAGCCTCAATTTTATCCATTTGACATTTCGGAAATTCGCAATACGGATCCAGATGCCAGCTCTAATATCATAGATTTGACTCCTAAGAATTTTGTTTATTACATCAAATAACCGTAAGCTAAATTTATTATTCCATAACTTTCAAAGTTATTTGTGTGATATGAGTTTTTTGCCTGTCTTGTCTTTTATTGATTTAATTAATTGTTGGACAATTTTCAACCATTTTAAAAAAGGTTCATCTAAATTATATATTTGAGATAGCTTTTTTTATAATTGAGATCTAAAAGAAAGAAGGATAAACATGAATATATTTACAAAGAAGACACAAAATATACAAATTTACTATAAATATACCATAAAGTTTTATTACACTTATATATAAGTAGTTTATTCAACATTTGTTGTATGTGATGATGATGGATGATCCGTCGAAATAAATCACGTCCTTTTGGGATAAGTCATTTGAATGGTTTTTAAACTTTTATAAGAATATAAAAAATGTCTCATTATTTAATAAGAAAAGTTTATTATGAAGTTTATTATACAAAAATAAATTTATGAAAAGAATAATTCAATTTACTGATCAACAAATAAACCAAGTCGAGTGTAAATAAATCTCAAAATTCTGCCGTCTCTTACTTTAGTTGTCAAAATTTAATTAATAAAAATATATTTTGAAATAAATTAAGAAACTAAACAATGCAGAAATTGATCATGATAATTTCTTTTATTCTCAGTGAAAACCAACAGCACGTTCTTAAGAGTCTGCAGAGTCACAATTGTTTACTTTGTTTACCTTGTTTTCAGCTATTCATTATCTTTAAACTATCGCCGACCCTCTTCAAATGTTGATAATAGTCTCACTGATTTTATAAAGGAATGAATGAGAAATATGTACAATCAAAGGAAAATTAATTTAAAATCTCTTTTATTTTAGAAAAATTATTTTGCATAAAAAGAGACTTTCTTCTTTAATGTCATTAGAAATAATTATTTATTAATTTTGAATGTTTGATGTTTTGTGTTTGAATGTGTATGTTGATTTGAAATTGTGTCTCTCCTACCCAGATAGATGATTAATATTGAATTCTTATTATCTAAAAATATGTAATGTTTAAATTTATTTTTAATTTCAAATAATTTTACAATTTTAAATAAGTTAATTAGTTTTTACAATTTCTAATAAATAAATCAAATTAATATTTTTAAATAATTATTAATCATTTTAGTTTCTATCCAATAAGTTTTTAGTAAATATTTTATTAAAATATTTATTTCCCCATTTGCTAAAAAAATAATGTTGAGGTTTAAAATTTATAATTTATTATGTAATTGTTTTAAATTAATAAATATTAGTAAACAATTATATTTTTCATAGATGAAATATTTATGATAAGAAATATAAAATTATATTTTTTATATAAATAAATAAAGAAAATAGAAAAGTTTAAATAAATAAAAGAAAAAATAAATTTAGATTAATTAAAAAGAAATAATAAATACAATTATTTTAAAAAAAGAAAGTACTTAAAAATTATATAAAGGTCACTACTAATTAAGAGAAGGAGAGTTACAAGTTCAAGTTTCAAGTTTATAGAAAGAGTGATAAGCCTATCTTAATTATATTCCATCTGGACGACGTCGAATAAATTAAAGACGAATAAATCTATTTAAGTGCGACTCAAGGCGATTAAAACGGCAGTTGAATCGAAAGGTTCAAGAGAGAACGACTTAAGACGGTTGAAAAAATTGTTAAAGAAAAACTAGTGAAATACTTGTTTTAAGCGAAGGAAAGAAAGGAAATATAAAACAAAAAGTATTTTATCGATATTAAAAGACAATGGAAAGATAATATTAAAGTAGTTACTAAATACCATATTTATATATATATATATAAAATACGCTGTAAAGTGTGAAGTCGAACCATTAAATTCATAAGCAAACCTGAGTTGTCCCTAAATGCTCTCGGTTCTTCATTATAAAATCGGCCAGGGGCCAATAACATATAACTCTCTTATAAAACATTTTTATTTGTAAATTGAAGATATATATAAAATACATTTTAATAAAATCATTGTCTTCTTATTAATTTTTTTAAAACACAACTAACACTCAACAATAATAAGAATTAATGCATTAATCAATTTAGTTTAGAATGCAATCGTACGAAAGCTTTGACAAAGATTGTCTTAAGGGCAATCAAAATTGTTGCTTAAATAAAATGATATTCTTAATAATTAACAATTTATTTATTTATTTATCCATAAAACAACCTTCTTTTATTCAATCTTAGTAGGGGAAAAATGGACATTCGGCCCACATGTAGGGGAGGTAGCCCGTTGTCATGGCAACGGTTCCGGTTACCATAGCAACGGCCGCGATTATCATAGCAACAGTCGCGGTTGCCATATCAACGGTTCTGCTTCACTTGGAAACGCTTCTGATTGGTCCTTGGTACCCTAGCAACGGTTCTGATTTGTCCTTGGCACCCTAGCAACGGTTTCGGTTGCCATAGTAACCGTTCCGATCACCTTAGCTTAGGCAGCAATGGTACCGGTTCACTTGGTAACTGTCACCAAGGTCTTGGTTACCATAGCAACGGTAACCAAGGGACGTTTTCATTAGAAACGGATACAGTGATTCAAGGCGGTTGTAACCATGGTAAAGGTTACTGTATCCATGAATCATAAGTAAAGATTTAATTATTACATATGAATCAGTGGATCTGAAAATTTCCAATTTCGAGGAACGATTAAGGAAAGCTTTTAGTCGGTCTACGTCCTTAATTCAAGATTTGCAAGATTTAATATCATATCGAAAAGGCACAGATTCCTCAAGCGCCTATTTCAATAAGATCGAGAAAATGATTGACAAAGTTATGGCTCATAAGTGGAATAAGGGAGAATTAATGTCATATTTCCTAACACACTGTGTGGAAGATATTGATGTTAAAACACAAATCTATATGCAGGATGCCAAATCGCAAGAATCCATTAAACAGTAATAGAAAAGATTGAAAATGTGAAGAAAGAAGTCTATGTCAACAAAATCGCCAACATTAATCGTCCGAGAACATTCGCTAATGTTTTAAAGAGAAAGAATCAAGAAACTCAGTACCTTCGTATCAAAACAGAAAATTAAAAAAACTTATTGAATATTACAAAACAATGTTTTCTAAATTTTTAATACTTTTTTAAAAATAAAACTTTTTTTAATTGAAATTATTGACTTAATTACACTTGTTTTGACTTATTTTGACAAAATGTTTTCATATTTTGACATAACTTTTCTAATTTTGACTTACTTTTTCTATTTTTGAAATTTTTTGACATTTTTTTGACCTATTAACTTTGGGGAGGGGCATCCTTGTACATATTTATGAGTACTTTTGGGCTTCTCAAACTATTCCTACCTCATGATACCATTTTGACTTTATTGACTTTTGCCCGCCCTAATAATTATACAAAAATATTTTTTACGAATACCACAGAAAATAAAAAATGTATCACTCTCTAAGATGTTCGAATGTATGACTCGTTGGAAAACGTTTTCTTTAAAGAAATATATCATAAAATAATTAATTATAATTGAATTTTTACAACTAACATTTGTTTTATTATATTTAAATTTTTATTTCATAATTTATGCAAATCCATTTTGTGAAGAAAACAATATTTTATAAAATGAATTCGCATGTACATTTTATGTGGATATACTTACGCTTTTGACATTGTTACATTTATCAGTCACATGTATATTGAGTTTCTCTTTATCAATTATCAGTTTTATTTGTATAGTTTTCCGAGGCACATTAAATTTTCTTGTATACTATTGTATTTCTTTCTAATTTGGGGATCAATATGTAGCCGCATAAAATTCTTTTAATTACTTAGCTTTGTACATATTTTGCGTACAGTTCTAGGCAATAAGTACGTAAAATGATTGCCTTAAACCATTGAGTATTAGGAAATATAAGAACGCATGGTAATTATTTGCATCTTGCAATTGTAGCTTCAGTAATTATATCGTCATATAAAATTCCCGGGGATGCAGTAATTTATTTAGGTAAATAAGTTTCCCTTAATTCATCTGTAAATATTCTTGGGGATGTGGTAAAATTACATAATAAAAACAAATAAATTATACAGAAGCATGAATTACGAAATCACGGTAAAACCAAATAAGCCTTATTGTCTAAAATAAAAAAACAACTTCAGCTGTTTAATGTTCATTAGAACAGCCAATTCCATTTGGCATAAAACTAATCATTAACAGTTTGATGAAATATTAAACAAGCAAGGTGAAAAACACCGATCCATTTAAATTATTATTTATTTATTTATTTTAGTCAAGGACGGATCAGAGATAACCTGGCTGCGATTGATGGAGTTCCGATTGAAGACCGTGAAAGGCTAGCACACGCGGTTCCATCATCTTGCGTCCGCCATACCAGTGGATCAATTGCGGTCAAAAAAGATTAGTGACTTCAAATACTGATCAAAACAGCAATTTAGCGGTCAAATACATTAAATAATTAGGGACAAAAATACTCTTTCAAATTCTTACACATTATTCTGGATATTTCATAGCAGAAAGGACTTCGAAAACATGTAAAAAAACTTATTAACAGCTGAATGAGTCTTTTTTAAAACCTAAATCAATTCCGTACAGAATGTTCTCCAGCGCAGATCCGTAACTAAAATTCCGCTTCTTATTGGGGCGGTTTTCTCTAATTATTCTCTTGACTTTACTCCAGGAACGCAACATACCGGTCAATTGTTTCAATCTATACGACCTGCTGATTATTATACCGCAATCTGACATTCCCAATCGTTGGCTTACCTTAATCAATTCGACAGTTGACTTTGTTTATTCATTAGAAACTTGTCAATGCCAAATATATTTCCGTTATTTATGTCGGCAGCGGACCACGGCATAATTCAGTCAAGCGAGGTCGTCGACTCATTCATGCAATGCTCATTGTAATTCATGAATATTTATTAACAAACAAATAATTAATGTTATTTCATTATCAGTACAAACACCCAAGAACAAATTCGAAAATTATTATTGCAGTTTCACCAACTGCTGCTGTTTGCAGCTTTGCTCACAGGCAGTGGCCAGTCGGCTCAGAAGAACCACTTCTTCGGCTTTAACGGATGACGGCTTGTGTTCTGGAAATAGAGTTGATCAGTAATTATTTTTTTATTATTATGATTTTTACTATTATTACTATTACTACTTTTTGGTATTAGAATTTTAATTGCTTGTATCTGTGCATTATCAGAAACCGTGAAGCCAGTTTGTTTCGTAAAGAAATTATGGGGAAAATGGCTTTATTATTTTTTCAAATTAAATAATTATAATATACAACTGAATGAAAGTGCAAGCCATTCTCAGGAAAGCTTCCATCAGTTTTATCTTAAGATAATATTTAATAATCGAAATTTACAAAATTAAATCAACATCTTCGTTAAAAGAGTTAACATTACCAAGTAACGAAGCCCGAATCATGTCGTACCAATTTTTATCTCTTTGCCAGTAGAAGCGCCTTCAATTTATGTAATGCCAGGCGACCCTTAAGGGATATGATAAAGCGAATCCAAAATTTATAGGGACTGTGTTCACATGTAGGCAGTGAATTAAGTGCAACTAATTGAGATCGGAAAAGGTGCTTTACAAATGTGCCTTCATTACAACTGTTTCAGATACAATATTTCTGTTCATTATACGATATTTCTGAAGTAACACCACAGTCGTATATAATACAATGGCCAGTTTAGTAATTGTTTAATAACTATGAATTTTGAATAAAAGAGATAAAAGAAAATATTGAAATACACTGACAGATGAATAACTTATTGAAATCCTTCCAGTATTGTCCCTCACCTCTGACTGTATTATGTGGTACTTGATCTTTACTGTTATTTGTGTTCTGTTATCGACACAGTGACTCAAACTTTAATGAAAATCACCCTCAAAACAAAGATTTAAATAAAATTGATGTCTACTAGTGACGAAGGCCTTATCGACCTATATACTCCTACTGTAAGCTTCTTGCATTTGAATTTTTCGACAAATGCATCCAATAACAAGGTTATGTATATATTTTGACTGAAAATACGAGTTTAGTTTCGTTAGACGACGCAAAAATAGTAAAAATTAATAAATTCAATACGATGAATATTGTTACATATTGAATAAATACTGACGGCAGGCGCGTACGCAGAAAAATATTTCGGGGGATATAAAATATTATGCAATACTTATTTTATTTTTCGACTTTTTATTTTTACAGTTAAAAAAATTTATTATTATTAAAATAATAAAATTTATAATACCATCGAAATACCGCTAATGCAACTAATATCTCTTGGCCATTGTTCATTATTGGCTTCTATAGACAGGAAGATTTCGTTATCTGCACCATGTTTTATGTTTTGAAGTAGAAAAATTTCTTTGCTCTGCAAAATTTCAGGTAATTAAGATCATAATTTTATTTGGGGGGGGGGATTTTCTTAAATTTTCAAATTTTTTGGGTAGTTCACAAATTATAACTCAAACATTTTAACTTATTCTTATTAATAGTCTGTTAAAAAACATAGAAATAATTAAGAACATAATTTAATTTTTTTTGGGGGGGGGCATTTTCTTAAATTTACAAAATATTAATTATTTTGGATAGTTCACATTTTAAACTTAAACATTGTTATTTATTCTTATTAAATGTTATTGTAAAAACTTTGAAGTTATTAAGATTATAATTTAATTTATTCTGGAAGGGGGGATTTCATTAAATTTTTAAAACATTTTCTTAAAAAGCATTTTAAGCATAAGAATTTTAAATTATTCTTATTAACAGGCTGTTAAAAAGTTTAGACCTAATAAAGATCATAATTCAAATATTTTTTCGGGGGGGGGGATTTATCCCCCTAATCACCCCCTGCGTACGCGCCTGTTTAACGGTGCCTCAGTACACAACTCACCATTTTCAGATTAGTGAAATCAGTTAAATACAATGTTTATAAATAGTACATATATAATAATTTGTAAAAAACTAATTACCAAGTACGCAGTTGATAAATTCAAGTAAAGAATTATTGTAACTCTCTTTATAGCGGCTGGGAAATGAATGCATCAACGGTGCGAGAATAGTTCCCGCGGAGTTCGACAACTGTACGTTATGTGGACGTTGATTAAGGGATTCTATCATTCCTTTATCTCCATGAATCTCCACCCGCTGATCGTAACCGTACGTGGACTGCCGGCTCAGGTCAATCACTGAAAAAAGAGAAGTTATTACCATTTATGCAATGAGTTGCTCTTGTCAAACATTCTTTTCAACACGTGAATAAAATCAAACACAAACACTCAAACATACTGTAGGGGTACATCTGATATCGTTCAATTACAATAAGGAAATAAATATAGTAAATGTAGTTAATTTAAACTCAAATGTCTATATTGAACCTGCAAGTGTTCCATCATCGAAAGTCAGTGACAAAACGACTGTCTCCGAATCATTGATTGATCTAATATCCGGGTCATTCGTGAAAGCAGTGGCATATACTGTTGTCGGAACACGACCGATAAGCCAACAAACCATGTCCAAATCGTGTATTCCACAGTCATGAAAAATGCCATCTAAAGGAATGATTCAAAATAAATTACTGTCCAACACTTATATTAGCAAAAGTATTTAATAATATTAATATAGCACTGATTCTAATAGTAATATAAATGCATGGTCTCATTTTTCTTCCGGGAATCTGATTTTACGCTTCGATAAAGTTGATAATATACGAATGTCTATGATTGATCCAAAAAATATTAACCGTGAAAACATGGATGATAATGTATAAATGACTTTGGCTAATTCTGATATTCTACATAGGAAATTAAAGTCACATAATGTTATGTTGTTGAACAAAAAATTTTACGACCTGTAAATTTAAGTGGCACTCATTTGAAGTAAAATACTTGACAAATATTTGCTCATTTCGATCAATAATATGCTTTATACGAATATTAATTGAAGTTAGGCAGTAATTAAAAAACAGATTCTGATTTAATTCAATATGATGGACGTTCAGATGGATACACGTGATTCATACCACAACATGCTTCAAGTCCCAACTTATGACGAAGAAGGCTTTATTTGATAACAATAAAATATCGATACCATGGATGAATGTCAATCGATTAGAACACGGGTGCCAAACCCAAATTAAGTTAACCTCAAAAAAATAAAACAAGAAATTATTCAAAATATTTTATTATCGTGCAATTAATGTGACACTTGAGATTTTATTTAATATCAACGGATAATTTAGTGGACGCACATCGTAGTTGATTAGTCAAATTTTCATCGAGCAAACTGCTGCGATACTTTGATTTTACCACCTTTAATTTGGAAAAAAATAATTCGCACAGATAATTAGTTCCAAATGCTGATTGCCAATCATTTTAAATTTGGATAATTATTTTTCAGGATATATTTCTGATAAAACTCAATCTTATTCCCTTCGAACATCAATTTTAACTCGATGCTTGATTGTAATTCAATTAGCTTCATTTGTAAATTTTGAGGCGCTCATTCCAACTCTACATTAAATGGAGCTACGAATATTTTGAACATTTCCTCATAATTTCGCATGTATAAGAATCTGGTATTGAATTCTTCAAGTAATTTCAGTATTTCAGTAGAATATGTGAACAAGTTTATAGTCCCTTTCATAGTCATTTAATAATGGAAAATAAATCGAATTGTTTGATCGTAATTGATTTTCTGAAGCTTTGTTACAAAGGATTTTATATCTTTAAATTTTATACGATTTAAATTTATTTAAACCAAATCAATATTGTTATTCGATTCATAACATTATGTATGTTGTTTTTGGTAATGTGTCTTAGAATTGAATTTCATATTTAAATTATTATTATTAAAATGAATAATCTGTTATATATTATAATGAAAAAGTATGTTCGAAAAAGAAGAGCTAAAAGGACACTTAACTTATTTTCAATCAAGAACAATTTTGATGCATGAAAGTCTTACTACGGACTATTCAGAAATAATCCCAACTTTAATAATAATAAAAGTTTTAAAAAATGTGAGTTCTCTTAACAATAATAATTTGAAAATTTAACAATTGCAATAAGATATACAGATTAAAACTTCGATTGGGCCGTGTAAAGTGGATGCCACATCGTCCACGTGAGACCTGGGCTGGCCCGATCGTCGTAAATCGATCCTAAGAATTGGATCGAGAGAAACTGCTGAAAAAAAGTAATAGCCTACCGGTTTTGGATGGCGTTGGGATATAGTTGGGGCCGCCATTTTGCCCGACAGCCCCGAAATGATGTCGATGCGATTTGAAGTCCGGTGAGTTGTCGAACAGCTTTGTGAGAAAATCGAAACAGTTTTCGACGCATAAATCCTCTAATGAGCTGATATGCATTTTGGAGATACATGAAAGAAAGAGACAGATATAGGTAGATGTAAACAGAGGTTGTGGTAGAAAAAAAACTTCAAGTAGAAAATGCCAGAATAGATAAAAAGAAAATAATCGAAAAATATTGAAAATGTTTATTGCTATAAAAATATTCGAATAATCCACCGGAAAAAAAGATTTATTTACATGGTTAAAACAAAATTAATTTAGTTAATTCTTTTTTTTTAAATTAATTTCCGACATTTACGTTCTAGTGTTGTCGATTCACTCCATTTTTTTAAATTAAATTTCGTATTTTTTTTGCACATTTTTTTGTTAGTTTTGATAAAATTAAATTAGTTGATTAATAATTAATTTAGTTAAAATTAAATTAATAGTTAAATTAATAAATTGTGGTCACTACATCAGCCCCCAACGATAAATGCGGAGCATGATGCGAATTATTGTTTGGTGAGGGAGACCTGTGAATCGTTGAACTGGACAAATGGTGCAAAGGAGACGGACCGTCGTACTAAAGATGGAGGTTTATTGTTGTATTGGGTGTTATAATTGATGTGGTCATAATTGGTGTTATGATTGATGTGGTTGTGGATACCTACAGGGAACCATGGTTTGGCGATGCTGCAGCTGTTAACACCATTTACATCATTCGCTGCGGTTTTGAGGATTGGAACCACTTCTTCTTGCTTGTGGTGGACGCATCCTGGAGTACAGTCCTTGGCGTCCTTTCTTAATTGGGCGTGCCAGATGCACACTTCGGTCATCTGAAGTTCAGATTCGGTACAGGGAAATGTGCACCCCGGTTGACACTTCTTCGCTTCCTTGTCGAATCGACGGTGAAAATTACACATCGTAGCGTTCGAGAATAAACCGGGTGGGGGTGACGGTGTCCCTCCATGACATTGAGCGGCTAATGTTCTTCCTGTGTGAATTTGCAATTTCCGAGTCACAGTATTTCTGAACGGCGTGTTGTCATCTCGCAGGTCCTTATGATTGGGGTTGATGTCGATTGGTGCTTCCTGGATTGTGTGGATGCCAGCAAGAGTCGGTGGCACGTGTTGGCTGTCGGAAATATGAACGTTGAAGATTAGTTTACGATTCCTACAGTCGACAAGAATGTTAAAATGGTCGAAGAAATCGGCACCTAGAATGGGTTGTGTGACATCGGCCACTACACAGGTCCAATTGAAGGTTTGGTTGAGCTGTTTCAATGAAAATGATAATTGAAGCTTTCCAAACGTTTGGACTGTGGATCCATTCGCAGCTTTAAGTTGCTGAGCATGTCGAGTGCTGTACGGTTGGAATCGGCGTGGTAAGACGGATAGCGCAGATCCAGTGTCTACCAAGAAAGACGCCAATGAAATGGGGCTGTTGCTTATGTGGGCATCATAAGTGAATAAACCACAGCAGCTGTCCTCGTCCTTGTCATCTGCTGCTTGGATAGAAGGTGAAACTAGTTTTTTTGGCGTTCATGTTTGCAACCGGGAGCGCATGATCTGGCTTGATCGGCGTAATTATGGTGCCAAATGCACGTGTCCGTCATGTCAAGTATCGAGTGGTCGCCTTTCCACTCGCAGCCGGGTTGGCATTTCTTAGCCTTGGTGCCAAATTTGCGGTGATAATAGCAGAGAGGAGTTTGTTGCTTCGTCGGGTTCCTCCGGTGGTCATCTTGACCGTTGGATCTGCC